>JBAIZL010000005.1:128150553-128393053 GCA_036971475.1 Prosapia bicincta
TAACTACGGCTTTTATATATTTTTCAGCGACTTTATATAAAACTAGCACGCGTTGCTACACATTGTAAATGCGCCTCTAGGAAGGGAAACATTCCTGGGCAAAGGTTACGCAAGCAACGTGCATAGCAGTAGCCACAAGGTCGTCTAGAGCACGCATTGGGCCGTTACTTCAGACGTCCCCTCACAGTGCACCTGCTCAGGTAAATCGAAAACCCGTGTCAACACATTAGCTGCAGCTAGTTATTAACAATTACCTGGACAAGTAATAGAAACAAAATGTTTTTAAAGTTCATTCCTACTTAGGTCAACAAAGAAATAATTTATTTTAGTTACTTTTTATTAAATAATATTTTGTTAAATAATAACAATTAATATAAATAAAGTAACATAAACTACGCATTGAAACAGCTGTTCTGCCACTTAACCTTTAGCATAAAATCAGCTGTTTTATAGATCATATATCACTTATTTCACGCAAATGGGACGAAATAACTATATTGCATAACTTGCCCCTTTTGTGAAAAGTTTTTCTCCCATATAAAACTAAAATTAATTTATTAAACTTAATTAATATTTGGAAAAAAACTGTATTAACATCGAATGTCATCCCCTACAAGTTTAAAAAAATGTATTTGAACTAGAGATCTACAAAGAGAGTGTGAACTAATAGAACAAACTGAAAAGCATAAATATACGACTCAATTTATCCTTTACAATGCAAGACGCGTTTTTTTTCACTTTCATTTTAGACAGAATCATGCCACAACCACTAACAAAAGACCTCAAGAAAATATTAACCACTGCCTATCGAGAGTTGTTGAGTCAATGACATGGACGCAGACATAGTTTGTCTACGGTCAAGAACCTGAGTCGGTAACACTCCTGGTTCTGCAGCGTCCGTCTATTGTCCTCTTGGCCGACAATGTACTTCTAAACACATTTATTTTATTAGTGTTAAAAATATTTCTTTTTAATATGAAAAGTATAAATCTCTACAGATAAAACCTTTTAAGATATTAGCAGAGATATTTTTAAATTTCTATTAGATCAATGTTTATAAACTCGTGGACAAAATTAATCAATCGACCAAATTTTTACCTATATTGCAATTCCTTCTATTAGTTCAGACTCTCCTCATATATCGCGTTCAAATTTTCAATCGTTAATAAAATACTTTTTATTAATCTAGTCAAGTTCAAATACATTTTTTTTTAACTTGTAGTGGATTAATACAGTTTTTCGAATTAATTAATTAATTAATTTAATTAAATTTAATAAATAATTTATCTTTCTATTTTGTCACTTAATATTGTGATTCTGTCACATGTAAATACATACAAGTGGTTGTTAATACAGTTTTTCGAATATTAATTCATTAATTTTAATAATTAATAACGCTTCATATTTTACCACTTAATATTGTGATTCCGTTACATGTATAAACATACCAATGTTTTTACACTTGTAGTGGATGACACTTGTTTACACTTGTAGTGGATGACACTTGTTTACACTTGCAGTGGATGACACTTGTTGTTTACACTTGTAGTGGATGGCACTTGTTTACACTTGCAGTGGATGACACTTGTTGTTATTACAATTTTTCGAATATTAATTAGTAATTTTATTAATTAATTTTGCTTCATATTTTGCCCCTTAATATTGTGATTCCATTACATGTATAAACATACCAATGTTTTGACACTTGTAGTGGATGACACTTGTTTACACTTGCAGTGCATGACACTTGTTGTTTACATTTGCAGTGGATGACACTTGTTTACACTTGCAGTGAATGACACTTGTTGTTTACACTTGCAGTGGATGACACTTGTTTACACTTGCAGTGGATGACACTTGTTGTTAATACATTTTTTCGGATATTAATTAGTAATTTAATTAATTAATTTTGCTTCATATTTTGCCACTTAATATTGTGATTCCGTTACATGTATAAAGACACAAATGTTTTGACACTTGCAGTGGATGACACTAGTTGTTTACACTTGCAGTGAATGACACTTGTTTACACTTGCAGTGGATGACACTTGTTGTTTACATTTGCAGTGGATGACACTTGTTTACACTTGCAGTGGATGACACTTGCCGTTTACACTTGCAGTGAATGACACTTGTTGTTTACACTTGCAGTGGATGACACTTGTTGATACATTTTTTCGAATATTAATTAGTAATTTTATTAATTAATTTTGCGTTCTATTTTGTCACTTGATATCGTGATTCTGTCATAGGTATATACACATTTATATTAATTGTAACCAAAAACACCTGTAAATATGTTACACTTGCTTATAGTAGCACTTACTTTTACAATTGTTGATGACGACCATTTCGGGAGATGTGTCTCATTGTTAACTCAGTCCGTAACCCTTGAGTCAATTCAGGAGTTACAGTCTGAGTTGACAATGGGGCATCTAACATACGTACAGGTGTTTCTAGTTAAAAGCTAGTAGCTCACGTGATGATGGAATCGATTAATATTAATTGTAATTATTTAATAAAATTTAACTAAAATACTATATTTCTCTTTTGGCCTAAGTAGGATTGACATAAATGTTTTTTTATATGACTTGTTTTGTAATACGATACTTTAATACTCGCATATTGGCATTAGACTTATAGTTTCATTTACCGTCTTGCTAACAGCTACAACTCTAGTGTCATGGTGAATAAAGCTCGTGTTGATCCCAATTACCATTTACACTGATGACAAGCTTCGAGCCATTAATTTCGAAAGTAATTTGTTTAATGAAATATATGTTCATTGATTAATAATTAATTTTTAAAAAAATCGTTATAAACAAAACTATATATATATATATTTCTAGGTTTTGCAACACTGTTTTCTTGTATTCACTTATCACTTTCACTATATGTACTTAAACAAGATTCTTACTTGGTTTGAGTGAACTCAAACTTAGCTACACAAAAACTTAGCTACATCAAAAACAAACACACATTCCCCACATTAGAAAACGTACACCTAATAAAAAAAGGTACAAAAAAGCCTCAAAATGACAATCTGGGAACAGCTACAAATTTATAAACATAAAAATAATATCATAAACTAACAAATACAAATAAAATAAAAAAACGATAAATTATTCAACCTAATAGACAAAATTAACCCCAAGACAAACTTAAAAGACTCGCACAGTGCAGTAAATTCGAAAATAGAACATAACGGTACACCACACATTGTGACAACGTAAATTCCACGCAGCTCGCAGTTTACTACAACCCCCGGTCAGTGATGCCCGATGATGGAGATACTACCAATCTTTAAAAGATGACTCGCATGAAGACCGGAAATACTTGCAACCGCCTAACCTCACCAACGGCAGATGTACAAGTAAGCCTCCTTCTTCCGGTGTATTTTACGCTTGAGCACGATGATTTCAAAAAGACCGAAAATACTTGCAACCCCCTAATCTCAGCAACGGCAGATGTACAAGTAAGCCTCCTTCTTCCGGTGTATTTTACGCTTGAGCACGATGATTTCAAAAAGACCGAAAATACTTGCAACCCCCTAATCTCAGCAACGGGAGATGTACAAGTAAACCTCGTTCTTCCGGTGTATTTTACGCTTGAGCACGATGATTTCAAAAAGACCGAAAATACTTGCAACCCCCTAACCTCACCAACGGCAGATGTACAAGTAAGCCTCCTTCTTCCGGTGTATTTTACGCTTGAGCACGATGATTTCAAAAAGACCGAAAATACTTGCAACCCCCTAACCTCACCAACGGCAGATGTACAAGTAAGCCTCCTTCTTCCGGTGTATTTTACGCTTGAGCACGATGATTTCAAAAAGACCGAAAATACTTGCAACCCCCTAATCTCAGCAACGGGAGATGTACAAGTAAACCTCGTTCTTCCGGTGTATTTTACGCTTGAGCACGATGATTTCAAAAAGACCGAAAATACTTGCAACCCCCTAACCTCACCAACGGCAGATGTACAAGTAAGCCTCCTTCTTCCGGTGTATTTTACGCTTGAGCACGATGATTTCAAAAAGACCGAAAATACTTGCAACCCCCTAACCTCACCAACGACAGATGTACAAGTAAACCTCGTTCTTCCGGTGTATTTTACGCTCGGGAGCGATGATTTCACGAAGACTGGAAATACTTGCAACCCCCTAACCTCACCAACGGCAGATGTACAAGTAAACCTCGTTCTTCCGGTGTATTTTACGCTTGAGCACGATGATTTCAAAAAGACCGAAAATACTTGCAACCCCCTAACCTCACCAACGGCAGATGTACAAGTAAGCCTCCTTCTTCCGGTGTATTTTACGCTTGAGCACGATGATTTCAAAAAGACCGAAAATACTTGCAACCCCCTAATCTCAGCAACGGGAGATGTACAAGTAAACCTCGTTCTTCCGGTGTATTTTACGCTCGGGAGCGATGATTTCGCGAAGACTGGTAATACTTGCAACCCTTTAACTTCACCAACGACAGATGTACAAGTAAGCCTCCTTCTTCCGGTGTATTTTACGCTTGAGCACGATGATTTCAAAAAGACCGAAAATACTTGCAACCCCCTAATCTCAGCAACGGGAGATGTACAAGTAAACCTCGTTCTTCCGGTGTATTTTACGCTCGGGAGCGATGATTTCGCGAAGACTGGTAATACTTGCAACCCTTTAACTTCACCAACGACAGATGTACAAGTAAACCTCGTTCTTCCAGTGTATTTTACGCTCGGGAGCGATGATTTCACGAAGACTGGAAATACTTGCAACCCCCTAACCTCACCAACGGCAGATGTACAAGTAAACCTCGTTCTTCCGGTGTATTTTACGCTCGGGCGCGATGATTTCACGAAGACCGGAAATACTTGCATCCCCCTAACCTCACCAACGGCAGATGTACAAGTAAGCCTCCTTCTTCCGGTGTATTTTACGCTTGAGCACGATGATTTCAAAAAGACCGAAAATACTTGCAACCCCCTAATCTCAGCAACGGGAGATGTACAAGTAAACCTCGTTCTTCCGGTGTATTTTACGCTCGGGAGCGATGATTTCGCGAAGACTGGTAATACTTGCAACCCTTTAACTTCACCAACGACAGATGTACAAGTAAACCTCGTTCTTCCAGTGTATTTTACGCTCGGGAGCGATGATTTCACGAAGACTGGAAATACTTGCAACCCCCTAACCTCACCAACGGCAGATGTACAAGTAAACCTCGTTCTTCCGGTGTATTTTACGCTCGGGCGCGATGATTTCACGAAGACCGGAAATACTTGCATCCCCCTAACCTCACCAACGGCAGATGTACAAGTAAGCCTCCTTCTTCCGGTGTATTTTACGCTTGAGCACGATGATTTCAAAAAGACCGAAAATACTTGCAACCCCCTAATCTCAGCAACGGGAGATGTACAAGTAAACCTCGTTCTTCCGGTGTATTTTACGCTCGGGCGCGATGATTTCACGAAGACCGGAAATACTTGCAACCGCCTAACCTCACCAACGGCAGATGTACAAGTAAGCCTCCTTCTTCCGGTGTATTTTACGCTTGAGCACGATGATTTCAAAAAGACCGAAAATACTTGCAACCCCCTAATCTCAGCAACGGGAGATGTACAAGTAAGCCTCCTTCTTCCGGTGTATTTTACGCTTGAGCACGATGATTTCAAAAAGACCGAAAATACTTGCAACCCCCTAATCTCAGCAACGGGAGATGTACAAGTAAGCCTCCTTCTTCCGGTGTATTTTACGCTTGAGCACGATGATTTCAAAAAGACCGAAAATACTTGCAACCCCCTAATCTCAGCAACGACAGATGTACAAGTAAGCCTCCTTCTTCCGGTGTATTTTACGCTTGAGCACGATGATTTCAAAAAGACCGAAAATACTTGCAACCCCCTAATCTCAGCAACGGGAGATGTACAAGTAAGCCTCCTTCTTCCGGTGTATTTTACGCTTGAGCACGATGATTTCAAAAAGACCGAAAATACTTGCAACCCCTTAATCTCAGCAACGACAGATGTACAAGTAAACCTCGTTCTTCCGGTGTATTTTACGCTCGGGAGCGATGATTTCGCGAAGACTGGTAATACTTGCAACCCTTTAACTTCACCAACGACAGATGTACAAGTAAGCCTCCTTCTTCCGGTGTATTTTACGCTTGAGCACGATGATTTCAAAAAGACCGAAAATACTTGCAACCCCCTAATCTCAGCAACGGGAGATGTACAAGTAAACCTCGTTCTTCCGGTGTATTTTACGCTCGGGAGCGATGATTTCGCGAAGACTGGTAATACTTGCAACCCTTTAACTTCACCAACGACAGATGTACAAGTAAACCTCGTTCTTCCAGTGTATTTTACGCTCGGGAGCGATGATTTCACGAAGACTGGAAATACTTGCAACCCCCTAACCTCACCAACGGCAGATGTACAAGTAAACCTCGTTCTTCCGGTGTATTTTACGCTCGGGCGCGATGATTTCACGAAGACCGGAAATACTTGCATCCCCCTAACCTCACCAACGACAGATGTACAAGTAAACCTCGTTCTTCCGGTGTATTTTACGCTCGGGCGCGATGATTTCACGAAGACCGGAAATACTTGCATCCCCCTAACTTCACCAACGACAGATGTACAAGTAAACCTCGTTCTTCCGGTGTATTTTACGCTCGGGCGCGATGATTTCACGAAGACCGGAAATACTTGCATCCCCCTAACCTCACCAACGACAGATGTACAAGTAAACCTCGTTCTTCCGGTGTATTTTACGCTCGGGCGCGATGATTTCACGAAGACCAGAAATACTTGCAACCCCCTAACCTCACCAACGGCAGATGTACAAGAAAACCTCGTCCTTCCGGTGTATTTTACGCTCGGGCGCGATGATTTCACGAAGACCGGAAATACTTGCAACCCCCTAACCTCGCCAACGACAGATGTACAAGTAAACCTCGTTCTTCCGGTGTATTTTACGCTCGGGCGCGATGATTTCACGAAGACCGGAAATACTTGCATCCCCCTAACCTCGCCAACGGGAGATGTACAAGTAAACTTCGTTCTTCCGGTGTATTTTACGCTCGGGCACGATGATTTCACGAAGACCAGAAATACTTGCAACCCCCTAACCTCACCAACGGCAGATGTACAAGTAAACCTCGTTCTTCCGGTGTATTTTACGCTCGGGCGCGATGATTTCACGAAGACCGGAAATACTTTCAACCCCCTAACCTCACCAACGACAGATGTACAAGTAAACCTCGTTCTTCCTGTGTATTTTATGATCGGGCACGATGATTTCACGAAGACCGGAAATACTTGCAACCCCCTAACCTCACCAACGGCAGATGTACAAGTAAACCTCGTTCTTCCGGTGTATTTTACGATCGGGCACGATGATTTCACGAAGACCGGAAATACTTGCAACCGCCTAACCTCACCAACGACAGATATACAAGTAAACCTCGTTCTTCCGGTGTATTTTACGATCGGGCACGATGATTTCACGAAGATCGGAAATACTTGTAACCGCCTAACCTCACCAACGGCAGATGTACAAGTAAGCCTCGTCCTTCCGGTGTATTTTACGATCGGGCACGATGATTTCACGAAGACCGGAAATACTTGCAACCCCCTAACCTCACCAACGGCAGATGTACAAGTAAGCCTCGTCCTTCCGGTGTATTTACGATCGGGCACGATGATTTCACGAAGACCGGAAATACTTGCAACCCCTTAACCTCACCAACGACAGATGTACAAGCAAACCGTAAAGGCTGTAAACTTTCCACTTTCTTTTGCCGCAAATGAGCGCAAAATTAACAACTGGTTTGGAACCAAATAGATTGTAATTGCTCCGCTTCGCCGCCCAGCGCGCTGTTAACTTCCTCTTGCTTTACTTTCTGATCAGATCGCCGTAATATTATACAACGAAGCTCGGGCTGTGATGGCAGCTGAACGCGAACTTATTATTCTTCCCAAGGAGTTGAGTAAAAAACTCATCTAATTATAGGCCTACACGTTTAAATATTTCTCACGTTCATTGAACAATTATTTTATTAAATAGAACAAAATAATTCCGTATTAGGAAATGCTAATATAAACCATACATAGTACCTCAAAAAAATGTTTTACAGTGATTTAAAGAAATCAAAATTAAAATTAGAATCTAAGTAATACATATACATACAAACATACACACACATGCGCGCTCGTGCACACACACTAATAAATAAATATATATCTAAAAGTCCCTGATCTGCATTCTATGCTGATCATACCATACCCCAACTAACCAATGAAACTACTTAGTTTAAAACATGTACGTCATAATGTAAGTTTTTGGTTCAATGTTGTCAAGCTTTGAAATGTTCTTTATCTTTTGGGGGGACACTCCCCGGGCCCCATTTGATACCCCCAGGGCAACTAAACTTGTAATTCTGCCTTTGTCTACAGACATATTGATTCACATTTTTCTAGCGGACGTTTAGGAACTTCAATGAACATCAATCAAACGTTATCTAAAACCCCTTCCTATCTGACTTCAGCAATATCTGTTTTTATTTTAATGTCGGATATGTTCAATCTATTCGTACACTTGCAGCATTGAAATTCCTGCCAATTTCTTTGCTTATGCTTGAATCATAAGGAAATACCTCCTACAACCAAGGGCGGCTCCAAGGGAGGGTCCTATTTCTATTTTAGAAACATATTTTTCATATTCGGAACACATTTAAATTTATCCCAGTTTAGGCATACTTATAAGCGTGTATATTTCATACGAGTTTTATTCTAAATCAATGTATATTGTTTTTATATATTAATAAAATGTTAGGTGTAGAAATTCATCTGGTAACACTGGTAGTTCCACCCAGCATAAACACTGGCAAATTACAAGTCCCGTACTAGTTCCGTACATACTCGGTTATACTAACAGTCTGTGTACTACGACTCCGCGACGTCCTCGTCAGACCGAGCCGTTTGATGAAACGATCAAAGTTAAACAATTATAATTTTGCTATCTATGCAAATTCAGGTAAAATGGATGTTTTGATGGAAAAAAAGGTTTCCTTTGATTTTTAAATACAAGAATAGCTTGAAATTCCATTTCCAGGCCTATTTTCCGTCCCAAACCACCCCATGTTTTCCTGCCATTGTGCCCCCCTCCAAGAAAGCCTATCCTGGAGCCGCCCTTGCCTACAACCAAGAATAAGTCTTCTGCGATTGACCGTGTGACGTCATAATATCACGGACGTCATCCTTGCCCACGCCTTCACAATTCCTCATCCTTTTCCATACTCGGCGGTGATTAGGGGAAACTCTTCTTTTTGATATTTTACAATATCAAGATTACAGTGGTACAATATATTGCAATATTGAAAACAACCTCAATATCTTAAAAATAATAAAAAAATAACAGACTATACACGCTATTCAAGATTAAACCCTTATGTACATTTCGACGACCATGTCATCATCATCAAGAGGGTGTTATTACTAAAATAAAATCTAGCAAACAAGAAGTTACAAACTAGAGTGACCTCTTTATGACTAAGGGAAACGGCCAATTTCAGGTCCACCCAGCACGCTTTATTGCCATGGTCCCTTCTATGTACGTACACCACAAAAGTTCATGTCCCTACCTTAATTCTAACAACATTCATAAAGTTTACAGTCCTTTATAGACGGTGATAACCTTATTGGGTATTCGCCTCAACACGTGCGCGCGTGCGGGTTGTAAGAGTACAATAATAATAAACCCAAAGTAATAATAGGAGTGATTAAGGCGGGAAACTCTTGTGGTCTGAAACGTAGAGAAAGGCCTAAAGTAGACCTACTTTTCATCTGTGTCATAAAGATGTGTCAGTGTAGCAAAAGCGGTTATGAAACCCGTTTCACTGTAGATTTCTTTTAGGGGATTCTAGTTAAAACTGTATAAAGGGGTCTGACTAACAATGCGTGGGAAAAATATAATTGTATGCAAACAATATTTAACAAAAATACAGATGTAGTAATATAAACGTACGTAAATACTGTTTAACCAAAATTTAGATGCAAAAAATATAAACAAACGTAAACATTTATTTAACAAACCTTTAGCTGGCAAAGTATAAACACACGTAAAACCATATTTAATATTAATTTAGATGTAAAAATACAAACCTACGTAAACACCGTTTAAGAAACATTTAGATGCAAAAATATAACAGTAAACAGTATTACATGTACGTAGGCCTACGTAAACAAAATCTTAGGAGAAAAAATAAAAACTTATGTTAACATATTAAACAAAAAAATATATCTATTAATCCATCAAGCGACAATCTGCAACGACACATATTAGAAGACCTTATAAACCAGTTACCGACTCCGTTTTAATTGGAAGGGGATTTCATATTAATCGATAAAATAAATCTTCCCTCAGTAAAAAAAAATTAAATAAATAAATACTAAATAATGTAAACTTCAAAATCAATAAAATAAAACTATAATACAACCAACTGTACTGGCATTTGGTGTTATCTGTGCACTTATTTAATAAGTTTTTCAATTCTCATTATTGGTTCACACTCTCCTAATTTTGTTCAAATTATCAATCGTCAATCAAATACTTCTTATGCATCCACTAAAGTCAAATACATTTCTTTCAGCTTGTAGTGGATGACACCTGGTGTTAATACAGTTGTTTTTCAAATATTAATTCATTATTAAATTTAATTAATTAATTTTAGTTTTATATGGGAGAAAATTTTCTACAAAAGGGGCAAGGTATGCAATATAGCTATTTCGTCCCATTTGGCTTAAAATAAGTGATAACATATGATTTAATAAAAGAGTTAATTTTATGTTATAGGTTATGTGTGGAACTGCTGTTTTAACGAATAGGTTCTGTTACTTTATTTATATTAATTGTAAATATTTAATAAAATGTAACTAAAATTTTAAAAAAAATTTCTTGACCTATGTAGGAATTGACGTTCAAGCAAATTTGTATATACTAGACCTACTTGTTATTCAGTATTGTTTAGACGTAAATTTAATGCTGCAATAAAAATATTACCTACTGGAATTATTTCTAAACAATTCAACGGCCTTCAAATACTTCTGTTCTGTTTTCATAGTAAGAAATAATTTACATTTTGTCACGTGCTACGATTCATAATCTGCACCAAAGTTCGCCCTACTTCTGATTTACTTTTTATAACTAAATAACTTTTACGATCTAGATAAACCTAGACGTTTGTTTAAAAACACTCTCATAACCGTCCACGATAAATTGAAAACTATTCAACATTAAATCCACATTTAATGACTTTTTAATATCGGCATCAACATTTACGTGTATATGTACGTGACAAGTATGTGTATATGTACGAGTATATGTATGTGTAAAAATATATGAAGTGGGCTACACATAAATCATAATTAAAATTTATAAAAGTTAAAACTAAAAGCCTTAAAGTCCGAGTATTTATTCCAATCAGCGTAAAAAACAAAGATAAATCAATCAAGTTTGAAAAGCCTCTGTAATATCACGATTGTAAATGAATACAACTAAATACAAAAACATTATCGCTTTTAAATACTGAAACCACATTTATTCTAGTAATAAACATTATAGCGGTTGCTTCGTAGTTTTTTCTGAATACTGTAGAATACAAAATACATGTTTATAAAGATAAAATACTAATGCAAGAGATAAACTACATCACAATCACTTCAAGGTAATAAAAATGAGAATCAGCATGCAATCGTTTTGATAACTGATTTTGAAGAGTGCAATTCAGAAGTTGTTATAAAGTCATATATTTCTGTTATCGATATATATATATATATATATATATATATATATATATATATATATATACATATATATATATATATATATATATATATATATATATATATACATATACATATATATAAATATATATATATATATATATATATATATATATATATATATATATATATATATATATATATATATGTATGTATTTTTAAGATGAAATTTTTCTAGATAAAATGTATATGTTTAATAAAACCACTTTCATACAAGAATAAAACCTTTTTTTTATTTTATTACAAAGTTTAAGCTTTTCGCCGATTAGCAGTACCGGCATTATCAAAACTAACTTAGCATACTTCTAACTTATTCTGTTCCTACATTAAGACTCTTAATGTAGGAACAGAATAAGTTAAAAGTATGCTAAGTTAGTTTTGATAATGCCGGTACTGCTAATCGGCGAAAAGCTTAAACTTTGTAATAAAATAAAAAAAAGGTTTTATTCTTGTATGAAAGTGGTTTTATTAAACATATATATATATATATATATATTTTCGAGGAAATAAACCGAGTAAGATTCATGTTTAAGTACATTCAAGTGTAAGTGATGTATGTACGTATGTATGTATGTATATAGGCTAGTGACAGATCACAGACAATTTTGCTTTTTTAAACACACAACATTTCGAATTTCTTACCGAAATCCCTTTTCAAGAGCTCAGTTTTAATTAAACAACTATACAACATAACCTACCATGTTTGGAATATGCATCAAAAACAGAAATAAGGAGCACCTCAATGCATACCCCAAGCCTAACAATTACAACTCAAACTTATCTACACACCTATCAAAAACAAACATATATTCCCCACATTATAAAACTTACATCTAATAAAAACCAAATAGATAAACGCCTGAAAATGACAATCTACGAACAGCTACAAATTTATAAACAAAAATAATATCATAAACGAACAAATACAAATTAAATTTAAGAAACGATAAATTATTCAACCTAATAGACAAAATTAACCCCAAGAAAAACTAAAAATGTTCCCACAGTGCAGTGAATCCGATAATAGAACAGTACCGGTATACCACGTGACAAGGGAACTTCCACACACCTGGCAATCTACTACAACACCCAGTTTCAGTTGATGCTCGACAATGAAGATACCGTGCCATTTATGTTCGAAAGCTAACTCGCATAAGTACCAAGTAAGAATCTTGTTTAAGTACATATAGTGAAAGTGATATATATATATATATATAAAAGTGAAAGTGATAAGTGTATACAAGAAAACAGTGTTGCATAATTACAAAATATATATATATATATATATATATATATATATATATATATATATATATATATATATATATATATATATATATATATATATTAAAAACTTAATAATATATTATATATATATTAAAACAACATAGGTTATTCAAATACAAGAATATTTATTATTATACAAGAAATAATAAATATTTTTGTATTTGAATAACCTATGTTGTTTTAAATTATTAAACAAGAAAACGATATATATATATATATATATATATATATATATATATATATATATATATAAAGAACTAAGTCAAAATACAAATACAAGAATTATAATTGAATTTACAATTATAATAATATAATTGTAATTGTAACCAAACAAAACAAACAAACCTTAAATCCAGCTACGCAAAACACCTAAATACCACCCAACACACACATACCGACATACACACTAATTTATATATTCTACACACATTAAAACAGAGTAAAAAACTAACAACCTTAGAGAAATATGAAATCTACAAACACTACGCAACAGACAGGGAAAATATATTAAACGACCACACACACTTTGAAGCCAATAGTCTATTCCAATACATCACACAAAACGCCGACACCTAACCCACTGTCATAAATACAACCCTGTCATACAGTTTTTATACATCCAAAGCCGCCAGTAGAGGGTTAGCTTCGTAAAAGGAACGATTGTTTTGAAACGCGTCAGCAAGTAAGCAATTACGTATTCACTTAGTTAAGTAGTTTAAAATTAGTCAAAATGAAACTTACACATTTTTTACTTTAATTGAATTATGTGCTGCAGATCAAAAAAGTTCATTTGAATACTGTCACAAACACTGCTAGTACTGTATAGCAATATTGTGCTGGCCTATGCCTTTACCTATGAAATAGTATTACGTTGCTCTAAATTCAAGAGCAACATTTAGAGGAACTTGCAGGCGACAAAAAAACTAGTCGGGGGCTGTGGGTTGTGCAGCCCTGGTATAAACTAACAATTATTACATGTAAATACAGTATTTGTAGCCAGTGGGTTATAATTATTGATTAAAATCTAGTTGTTGACGCAATCCGGATTAATTTCCACTATCAGAACAAAACACTACATGCTACAGAGTGTGCAGTATAAGTAGGTCTACAGAGTATTTTGTTCTGATAGACGGAGGTCCTGTACCGCTGTACAATACCCTTCTTTAGGGTTTAAAATTTCGGCACTAAAAGGTAACTTTTAAATGAAATATTTGCTTTAAATAAATATTTAATTTGTACTCATTATCAACAGTACAGGAAAATAAACATGACTATTACGATTGAAATGCAATCCTGTTTTAATCGAATGTTTAAATCTGTGTTGTAATGGACCCCCAAAACCTATTTCTGTTGCAACAGTAATTTCTGTTGCACACTGGATACGGCACGGTGCGGCGAGACGTTTTTGCCTTGCCCGATGGTTATACGTTGATTTAAAGTAGAATAGGAATGGGTCTGTGGCAGGGTAGAGATGCAATGTTGTCAGTTCGAACGCACTGACAGTCAACCCGCCACTGCCAGCGACTGAAATTTCAGAACGAAGAAAGCCAAACCACTAGTAAATCACTCCACTACAGTTACGATGACATTGGGCGACGAACAGAAGTTTAACGTCGAATTGGCAACAAGGCTCACCCACGCAGCAAGACGTGAATTTCCTATTAGCTCAAACGGCTGTAATCCCCACTCCCTCTGGTCTATTTTACCTAAGCAGAATCCTATTCTGTTTTAAATCAAACTATAGTAGCAGCATACGGCAAGGCAAGGCAAGGCATCCCCAGTCCCAGTATGCTTTTGGTTCTGAAAGATATTTGAATACAAAATCATAAGACACAATTTATTTTCAAGTCATTAAAATTGTTCGGACAAATCTACCTATAATACTAAGTAACTTAACCTAGCCTATAACTTTTCACCCGCTCCGAACCTCCAAAACAGTCATACAATAGACAAAATATACAGAAAAATAAACTTCTCATCGATACGGCCCAGATGAAGCAGATTTTTCTGTATGTTTTATGTTCGGTCGGCGGTCACACTGGAGTGTGCTAACGTCAACTTTTTATTTCTTTCTGATTCACTAATTTTAGAACGATTTGTGCAATATATGAATATATGAGTATTTGAAAAAACTGTAATAATATCAATTGCCATCCACTAAAGGTTAAAAAAATATATTTGAACTTGATTGGATGAATAAAAACGTATTTTATTAACTATATAACATTTGTACAGGATACATAAGGAGAGTGTGAGATAATAGAATAAATTGAATAACAAACTATTGCAACTGTTGCTTGTTCTCTAACACTTTAACCAAAACAAGATGTTTCTTTTAATACGTATAAAATTTATCCCAAGACTACAAAATACTTATCCGCACAATCTCCGCGCATGCGTAGAACAATTTGTCTTATGACGAGGCAGTACAAAGAGCCTCGCCGAGCCGTGCCTGATCCAGTGTGAGGCAGCTACATTTAAACCAATGCAAAACACTTCCCTTAAAGCGCTTTAAGGGAAAACGCCGCTATGCGCCGCGCCTTATCGACTGTGAGGCTTTTACTTAGCCTTTCCGCAATTTTGGAGAGGGAAAACGTGTATCAGACCGAGGGTGACGAAAGATCGACTGTCATTCATGTTCGTCGACAAAATAAAGTGAACACTGATGATGATGTCAGATAGATTTGTCAAAACAAACCACATAATGAAAACAAAAATATTTTAAAGACCATTCCTGCATAGAACCAAAAAAGTAAATTTTATTTTATTTACTTTTAAATAAATAATTACAATTAATGTAAATAAAATAACATATTTGAATATTTATATTCATATTCTTATTAGATTAATAAGATTCACCGAACGTAATTGACTACAAAATTCAAGAAAATAACATAACCTATCCGTTGAAACAGCTGTTTTACCACATAACATAAAACATAAAATCAGCTATTTTATGAAATCATATGTTAACACTTACTTTAAGCTAAATGGGACGAAATAACTATATTGTATACCTTGCCCCTCATGTGAAAACTACTTCTCCTCTATAAAAAAAAAATAAATTCAAATTTTCAATTGTTAATAAAATACTTTTTATTCATCCACTCAAGTTCAAATAAATTTTTTTAAACTTGTAGTGAATGACACTTGATATTAATACAGTTTTTTTTCAAATTTTAATTCCTTATTTTAATTAATTAATTTTTCTTTCTATTTTGCCTCTTAATATTGTGGATTTGTCTTAAGCTTAGGCCTATACATATTTATATTAATTGTAATTATTTAATAAAGAATAACTAAAATTAAATTTTTTTTTTGTTGACTAAGTAGGAATTTACTTGAATTTTTTTTTATATTACCTGCTTTTTAATTTGAAAGTGTACTTTACTTCTGTAAATTGAAAATAAGGCTTTACACAATTACAAAGGGGGCAGTCGTAAAACTAGTTATTGACACTTAAAAAAATTAATAATCCAAGTGTACAGGAAACAATTTTAATTGCTAATATCAAATATAATAAGCAATTTTAGGCCAAATGTGGAATGTCATTTACATTATAATACAAAATAATCATTATTTTTGTAAACTTTGGCTCTTGGATATGTTAAAGACATTTTTATAACAGATAATGAGAAATCAAAAAAATGTTTTAATTAATTTGTATATTACTCTAATAACTTGAAAGTATGTTAGGATAAAAAAAGTTAAACAGGTTTAAACTTAATTTAAAATACAGAATATAAGTATGTCCTCGGAGCTTCTGTTTTAAGGATTTATTTGGCATGGAGATAATTTTATTTTTCGATAATTACTATAATTTTATTGTATTAAAATTACAGCTATAGTCATCCGAACCCGTAACTTATACAGTTAAAAAAAATTATTTACTTTAAATAAATTAAACTATTTTAAGTTTTATCATTGCACAACTTCTTTAGTAGGCCTACAAATATTTTTAAAAAATCCAAACTATATGACATATATAAACTTAAAACTAAAACAAGTAATATATAAAAAAAAAAATAAGTAAATTCCTACTGAGGTTAACATACTATTTATGATATTGTGTTGTAACCATGGCAACAGTTTAAGGTTACAATGGAGGTTTTGATGACAACTAGATGGGGGAAAAAATAATAAACATCTTTGTGAAATATATTTCTAGGTATTGGAAAGTTGGGCTGTGCCAAGGGGCACTAGATTTCGAACATGAAGATTCTCGGTTCGAATCCGGTTGGACACAACAAGTTTTAAAATTTAATTATTGAATAAATATTTGAAAAAACTGTATTAACATCAATTGTCATCCACTATAAGTTAAAAAAAAATATATATTTGAACTTTATTGGATGAATAAAAACGTATTTTATTAACTGATCAACATTTGTACAAGATATATATCAGAAGAGTGTGAGCTAATAGAAGGAATTAAATAAATTCTTATTAAACATACGGTCATAATATTTCTAATTGTACAAGACAATCATTATCATTGTCTCCAAGACATAATGTTTCCAATTGTACCACACAATTATCATCAGTGTCTCATTGTAGATTTTAAATGTATTTTAATTTTGTGTTTCAACAAATGGTTAAGATTACAAAGTTCTATCAAATTTCATTAACAGCAAAATCAAGTAATGCAAACCAAATTATTTTTTTACAATATCATGCTTTCATGTTCATAGTTCATTATTTTATAAAGCAATATTTGTCAAATTTATTTTTTTTTTAATCACAAAAAAAAGAGAGTCAATTACTCAAATTAGATTTAAAAATAATAGTTGTAATTTAATAATTATGATCACAATCCTAATTATTATGATTAGAAATTCAACTACCAAACCAGATATAACCAGGTTGTAGATAATTAACATCAGAACAAGATGCTAACATGTTTATGGAATAAGAAATATTAATTTTAAATATAAAAAAAATTAGTCTAATCAAGCCAAAGATTAGTTAATTCCTTTAAATTATAAACAAACATTTTAAATTTTCCAGTAAAACAGTTTAAATAAAAAAGACTGAACTGAGGAAGTTTTTAAAGATTTAAAATAAAATTAATTTGTAAATTGTCTTTATTAAATACAACTACTAACTTATACTTTATAACTTACCCTAGGTCGATCTCGTTGCCCTTTAAGAATAAGTCCATCATTTTCAATATAATCTGGTACGTCCTTGCGATTACTGAAGTTGAAGACCATTGTATTTTGATTCTGGTGCCATGGTTTTTTATCCCATAACCCTTGAGTCTTTGTTTCAACACTTTGATTTACACGTGGCAATAATAAACCTTTATTATTAGACACCATATCCGAAGAAACTGAACCGACTACAATATTATCGGGAATGGATTTAATGGCAACAACAACTTTACTCACTGGTTGTTCAATTGATTTGACTCGATTTATTAAATTCTTTTCAATTTCTTGTTCGGTAAGTCCAGGCAGTACGTTAGAAGATGATTGAGTATTGGGATAAATTTTAGTAGAAACTATTGGTCTAATAATTCCAATCTGTTTTGGCATAGGTACAAAAGCATCAGCTGGTTTCATGGGTGCAACAGTAGCTGTTGGAGGAGATAACTGTCGAGTTGGAGACAAAACTAGTACTGAATTTGTTGCTTGAACATGGACTTTAGAACCAGGTAAATATGATTTATTCGTACTTGTTTGAGAATTATCATTACTGAATTTAAACTGTGTTGACGTGCCTCCTTTCCTAATGTTTTCTAAAGCACTTTGAGAAACGGGTTTTGAAACCTTACTATCTCCTTCATCTGATGAATCAAAGTCACCATCATCTTCTTCATTAGTAGTTGAATTTAGCGATGATTGTGGTTTATAATTTTGAGTTGAAAATGAATTAGATACAGGAGATAAAATAGTTTGTTCATTATTATGTGCAATCACAGTCACAATCGGAGAAACACATCTTGGGCTAATAGTTCTTGGTGAAGCTAATGAAGGCATTTCACTTCCTGAAGAGTTATTAGAATTTGAAATTGTTAATGAAAGTGGTTCAATATCACGATTTTTGCTAAACCGAGAATGGGATATGGCATTACTGTTACTATTCTGTAAAGTAACTTTTTTGGGTGAAGTAATTTTATTTGAGCGGTGTGTTTTCAACTTTTCGGGGCTCAAAACTGGCTTAGGGGATAAAATAGGTTTATACACAAAATCAGGCTTTTGCCTATCACTATTGTGTTTTATACTACTAACACTATTACTGGATGGCATTTTATTGTTTATCGGTGTCTTTCCCTGAACTGCTTTTGACTTTTTAGTTGGTGAAGCTTCGAAAAGTTTTAATGTTTGTTTCACAACATCAGGAGGCGGCAAATCTTTCTCTTCAGAATTTCTTCTGAGATTTACATTTTGGTCACTACTAAAGCTTGTATTTGGATCAATATTTATATTTTCAACTATGATTAAATCCTCATTAATAATTGAAACTACATTTGTACTACCATTTGTTCTCTCACTAATTAAAGACTTTGGCCTCAATGTTACATGATTTTGTAAAACTGCTGACCTATGATCTGATTTCAATAATGTATCCATAGAAAGTGCTCTCTTCATTGAATCTGAGCCTCGGTTAAAGCCAATGTGTTTAGAACTACGGTAGGCAATACTTGTAACTTTATTTGAAACATTTGTGTTATCATTTTTATAATTAGACCGATTATTTGCTTTTATGAGTTTATTTGAACTGACGTCTTCATCAAGCATATTTTCTAAACTTGTAGCTCGTCTCATGTTCGAAAGGGAAGGCCTTAGGCCTTTTTTTTGGCTTTCTCTTAAAGTCATACTTAAATATCTAGTTTTTAACCTATTAACTATACCTGGACCATACTGTAATTCCTCACTTGAATCTGATAGGCAATCATCTTCATTTTTATTTTTAGCAGGTAAAGGCTTCTCTTTTTTAACAGAAATTTGTCTAGGAATTTTAACACTAATTTTTTCCATAATAGATTTATTAGAATCACTTGTATTTTTAAGGTTAGTAACTGGTTTCTCTTCACCCATGTTTGAATTAATAAACTGAAAAGCACTTGAATCAATATCACTTTGTTTACAATTTTGTATATCACTGCCATTTATCACTAACTCACTATTTACATTTGTACACTTATCAAGAAGCCGCATGTTCCCGAGAGTGACTGAAACAACTGAGGAAGTACCGGGGTGAAAGTCCGTTTGGTTTTGGTCCAGCGAACTCTTGTTTGAAGCTGCTACAGCTGAAATGCAACGTTGCTGTTTACCTATGACGTTTTCAACAGCTGCTACAGCCTCAGGTTGTCTAACAGCAGCTACAACGCTGGGGCAGGTAAGCTTGACTGATGTGTTTCCTAGTTGTAAAGTTCTGCCTAGAGCTCGTCTTCTTGCTATTAATTCCCGTTTCCATTGTGGAATACTTTGATCTAATAAACCACTAGCTTCCTGAGAATTTGTTGAAGCCATTTCCAAACCGATAAGGTTAACCAGAAACCACAAGTCAAGCAACACTACACACCCATGTATATTTAGCTCTACAAGTAGGTAGTAAAACCAGATTAAGGAAAGGTGCGATAAACGATTACACAATCATAGGCGGGTACATTGCAGAAATCGTTATCAAAATAGGTAGCCCTTGTGAATAAACTTAAGTTCGTTCAGGATAAACACATTTTAATAATAAAATATAACACAATTTTTTTTTATTTATAGTATCATTTTTTTAATATATTTTTAAAATCATTATAACCAATAAAAACTTGACTAGCAGCACTTGAAAATTAACATTACATCACAGCGACAATGACAATAAGATGTAAATAAATAAATATAAACACAAGCACAATCTAGCGTTCGTATGTGTAACTATTTTTTCTGCATGGTTATTACATGAAATGTTTACACATAATCTTTTATAATTAAATTTTAAAATTGATATTTGTATGATAACAAATGGTATTATAAAGTTATTGATTGCCCTTTAAACGAATTTTTAAATTAAATGAAAATGATGTTGATATTCTAAATGTGATTATGAAAATCAAGATTTAAATATTTTATGTATATATACATATTAGAATTAAAATATTAACGGATTAATATTTCAAAAGATTCAGAACAATTTATATCCTAGTTATATCCTATAAGTGAAGACAGAATAAAATAATATAAATTGTTTCACTTTAGGAACTATTATTATTCGTAGAAAAATAGGACCACATGAATGTATTCATTTTCTTCACAGTTAAGATTTGTCTTACTTTTTGTTTAAACAGAACTAGGGAAATTTAACCATATTTATATGATTTTATCTTCAACTTGAGCTACTAGTTTTCACATATATACTTTAACATAGTAAAACTTATTTACGTAAGTGCTACTCTGTAGGCATATGCTCTATTAATACATGTCCAAGTGTTTAAGCATAGCTGCATAACAAATTATAACTGAAAATATAAAAACAAATTTTTAACGTCACAGACGGAATAAGAAACTTATAGCGGAAAAAAATAATTGTTAATAGTACTAATTAGATGATAGCTTAGAAAACGTATAGAGGCTGTTCAAATATGACTGTTATATACAGCTGCAAATACATAATTTATAATTTCTTCAAAACGTCCCTTGTAGAATTTTTATTGCAAAATATATAGAATAACGGTTGTATAAGAATATTTTTGTAAATGTACTAGCATATACGAATAAATTGGAAGAATATGATTTGGTATTAGTAACAGATTCGTATTCTAGAAGACTGATATTAAATCTATGGTCAAATGCTATGCCTGGGAAAGGCCAACATAATAAAGAGGGCTATGGAAAAAAAATATAAACGAAATTCAGTATGCCAAAGTGAAATTCAAATAATTTCGGTTGTATTGCTTTTGCTTATAGTTACGTTTTCTAAAATCATTTTAGCTTTAAGCAATAACAGATTGTTAAAAAGAGTACTGTTTAAGGTGAAACGTAAATATTTAACGTATGAAATAGTAATCGGTACAGGAAAGTGAAGTTTTTAGCCACAGGTGGTATAAACAAATGAATGCAAAAAGAAAATGGAGACTTCAATAAAGGAATAGGAGAATCCTTGTTTATTATGAGTAATGTATAGTGCTCCATCTCTATAGTAAGTTTCAACTTCGGTGAGTATTAGCCTGTTTTTTTGTTGTTGATTTAATAAGTTACAATTTAATTTTTTTCTAAAACCACGCTTCTAGCCCATTGTTTTCTTGTCTTAAAGTTCCTACTTTCTAGAATTTTTTTAAAGTTTAATGTATTGTATTACTATTTGCAATTAGGATGTATTTTATCATGAGTAATTTATAAAGATGTATTCGTATTAACTACCTTACCTCTTCCACCTTTAATACAGTGGAATCAGTTTAGTCAATGTTATCTTTATACATTTATTTTTGCTTTAAAACCTTTACATATCAGTGAAACAAAGTTTTGTACACAGCTCTTGAAAGTAAAGTCTATTTTCTACCTGTCATGTTGGTTTTTAGGTAAACATTTATTTAATTCGTATTTATTTCCTGTTCTCACGTAATAGAATTTAGCAAACAAAATTATACTGGGCAATGCAAAAAGTCATTAGGAATACAATAAAAATTATAAAATCCTTCGTTCACGCCTAAGAAATTAAACTCCCACTCAAAGCACACTTAAAACGTTACTAATTTAACTTGTTGGTTTTATTTTTTTGATGTAATAACTCGCAAAGTGCCTTGAAGTGTAATTAAATTTGCTGTTGACTCCCAAAAATTTAAAAATAAATTTTAGTAAAGCACTATAGCACTATGTTTTACCTTGCACACAAACCTTATAGAATTATAAAACTGGCACACACATTTTATTTTTATGGCATTATTATTTCGCAAAAGGACGAAACAAAGACTCACAGACCCTATTCCTTGCACAGAACCGAAGATATTGCATTGAATATTTACAAACTTTTTATTTCTATTCGCAAAAAACGATAGAACTTACATCGCGCAAAGTTCAAGTTGATTTTTTCAAAATTTGTAATTTTTTGGGAGTCACCATCAAGTAGATTTACATTTTGAGACATTTTGTGAATTACTACATCAAAAAAATAGAGCATAAAATTTGTAAAGTGTTAAGTATGTCGTGGAGTAGGAAGGAACTGCTATTTTTGAAAATTTTTAATTTTTGGGGCGTGAGTGAAAGTTTTTATAATTTTTTTAAAATTTCTAATGACTTTCTGCATCGCTTGTATAAATGTTTCCCCTAAAATCAATTACGTGGGAACGGGAAATTAATACCATTTCATTTTAGGTGACTGATAGATTTACCTTAGTAATAATATGGTCTGTCATCATATAAAGACACTTTAAGATTAAAATTTCTGCTTACCATCAAGTTCGTCATTATCAATTAGCAACAAGTTAATGTTTTCCTTGGTTAGTAAACTTACATTTTACAGTTTTACAAAACCTATTTTAACTAGACATTTTTGAATGTTGTAAAATAGCCATATGTTAGTGTAGTGTAAAATAGTGCTCTGTTTTATTAAGGAACATGTATTTTATTTAGATTTTTCAGTACAGTACATATGCCATATAGCTATATTCCAGTCTTTGAGTTTTAAGCACTACAGTAATACCTCGACTTAAGCTACTCCGTCTTACGCGATTCCTAAGTTATGCGGTTTTAAAGAATGCTGTCCGAGTTACGCAGAAACTGGCTTGTTTTGGAAGAAAATGCCAAAAATAACTTTTATAGCACATACAGAGATAATATTTCCAGGTTATAAGGCCGCCAAAGACCGATTGACAGTGATGGTTTCCTCAAATACAGCTGGTGACTGTTAAGTTACAACCTTTCACAGTTTATTGCTCTAAAATCCAAAGGGATTAAAAAATATTTCTAAAGCTATCTTGCTCGTGATTATGGAAGTCGAATCGTAAGGCTTGAGTGACAGCTTTTTTTTTGAGGACTGGTTTGGTCATCATTTCTTGCCTCAAGTCGAACGTGTTTGCCGGTCTAAACAAATTCCTGTCAAAATAATTCTTTTTAATTGTCAATGAACTTGGTCATCCTCCTACTACTTTAACCAATTTTGACTCAAGCGTGAAAGTGATATTTTTACCACCAAACGCAACTAGTTTGCTTCATCCGATGGATCAGGGAGCCGTCAAATATTTAGAGCTTATTACACAAGAAGATCATTTACGCATGTTTATGAAGCTTTGAGACAGAACAACGAGCTCTCTGTTGAATATTTTTGGAAACACTTCAATGTTTTAGATGCTTTGAGAATCATTGAACAATCTTGGAATGAAATTTCACAATAAACTTTGAATGTCGTTTGGAAAAAGCGTGTCCTATTTTTTAGCTACTGAAACTCAAGCGGAATTAGTACCAGAGTCTGATGAAATTGGTGATGTGATTGAAGAAGTTGTTGGTTTTGCTTAAAAAGGATAAGGATAACGTTCAAGAACTATTGGATTTACATAACCAGGAGCTAGCAATTAAATGATGAGCTCATAGAAATGTGTGCATAAGAGGAAGACCTTACAACGCAGATTCTTTAGACCCAGTTGACGTAGAACATGAAATGACGGTTAGAAATTTGACAAAATGTCATAGTTTAATTGAGTAAGGCTTACAAATTTTGGAAAACATAAACTCCAACAATGATTGTATTTCTGCCACAAAACAAAAAACAAAAATTCAAACGAATTGATTTTATACTTATATGTCAAAATAATTTCTTTTTACTTACTTGTTAATATATAATTATTTGTTGTAATATGTATTTAAGATTTTAATACATACAAATTTTTCTTCTAAATTATTAATTTATATAGTCTTTGGTCCCAATTAAACATGATTCCTATGTGATTGTATTTAAAATTATACCTCGAATTCGATTCGCACGGCTTTAAGTACTATGTCTGATTCCATGGAGCGTAGTACATATACAACATTACTATATAGCCTACCTATAAAGTATCTAGTTAGGATAGATTTGGTTTTAATTTTATACATGTAACCAAACAAACCTATAGATGTGACGTAAGAATAGAGGTCTTGTGATTTGACCTAGAAAAAACTATCACTCTGTGGAAGCAGGTACTAAAAAGTTCACAAATCTAAATAATTACCATATTTTTAAGTAACGTATATGGAAGCAAAGTAGTGGCCCCACATTTACTCCAGTATTACTTTATAATGTGTTGTGTGGCTATCTTAATAGAATTATCAAAGTTTTTCACTTCTGGTTACTTTTATTGTTTTTTTTTGTCGTGTTACAAATAAGAGATTATATAAAGATATATTAAATGAATGTGTATTGTATGAAGAATATGTATTTGAAAGAATACTGAAAAACCTAAACTTCTTTGCTGAAAATGTCATAACAGATTATCGGCGTGGATTCCGACAGGGAAGCAACTGATGAAAAATCAGTAGACATTGTTTTAGCGCAAGCTTTTGAAGAAAATTTACGGTCCGGTCCACGATATACAAACAAATGTGTGGAAGCTTCGATCTTATGGCGAGTTGTATTCTTTATACAAAGATGCAAATGTAGGTTAGTTTATTAAAATTAAACGTCTAGAATGGTTGGGTCACATCATAAGAATGTCCACCAATAGAATGCCGAACAAACTTTTACATGGCACTATGATTGGTGAAAGAAGAGTTGGGCCACCAAGAAGACGATGGCTACAGGACCTTGAGGAAGATTTAAGGGTACTCGGCGTTGCAGCATGGAAACAGAAGGCTAAAGACAGAAGTACATAACGGGACATTATTAAGGAAGCCAAGGCCCACCCCGGGCTGTAGCACTAGGTAGTAAGTATGTATTTGAAAAGCAAATATTTATATTTGCCGTCAGTTACTCGAACGTCAAAATCCAGGGTGTCGCTAATCCGAATCGCAATTTCAGTGTGTATGGCACTTGGCGTAAAAAGCACATAGCTTGGCGCCCCTACAATGCATACTAATGTAAATGTTATCTTCAATTATAAATGCAAAGGAGATGAACCAATTCTGGAAAAATGTGTCAAAACGCAATGTGGAGTATATTTAATCATGATTTAATTTTTTGTTGGTTCTGCACACTAACCAATAACATGTATTGTAACCAGTCAGCAAAATAATGAAAATCATTATTAAACTTAATGTTTTGGTAATTTATCATATATAATGCTTTTGTTAAAAAAACAATAATATTCACCCAATAAGTTTTTATTGGCATGTTCTTTTTGCTTTCTGTGCTATGTATTTGTATGTACATTATATGTTCTTTTACTAAATTGTTTTTTATTTTTCAAGCCCTCTTACTTTCACTTTTTGTGGTAATTCCTGGTTTATTTCAAACCTACAACAGGGTGTCTAGCGACAGGGAAAACCTGGAAAAGTCAGGGAATTTTAAGATTCTGGAAAAGTCAGGGAAAATTTTAAAAAATCGGGAAAATATTTATTTTGATTAGAAACAAAACTAGTGGCCATTGCTCTCGAATATTTGGTATTGTAAGCCAGCGGGCTGGTTTAGGGGCTGGGCAGTCAGGAAATAACACTTCTTTATTTAGATGCCCATTATTTATTTGATAAGCCCGTTGCTATGACTTCAGGACTTATGTCAATAAATAATAAATGTGTCTAGTTGGTACAGCTGGGAAGTTTTAGCCTGGACCGTGGCCTTGGGGTGCGCAGTGGTTCTGTTATCATATGGACAGGTGGGGTAACAGATAACTCAGTCTGTTTCTGACCACACAGAACGCTGTGTAAACATTCGTAGCCAGATATTTGTCTAGACTCATGATAGTATGTGTTTTATTTGACGGTGATTATTTTTACACTGTTTATTTCAACATGGAAGATTCCAGTTTTCATTGCCGTAGCGGGCAATCACGTCATGCAGATGTCGTCATTACCTCCCTTCTTTCCTTAGGATAAATATAAACTAAAAGATGAAGTGACAGAAGCAGAGATTATATGGTGCGTGAATTTAGTAATGCAACACTTCTTTACGCAATGCAGAAGGTAGTGTGTGCCTCTTTCCAAGGATGTTCCCTGATAGCACCAGTGCACAGAACATGAGATTGCGGAAAGATAAAATTTCCTATAGTGTTGTATTCGGTTTATCAAATTATTTTAAAGACCTGTTACTGACATCATTAAATTCAAATTCTAACTATGTAATTGGCTTTGATGAAAGTTTAAACAAAATATCACAAAGAGCCCAAATGGATTTGAGTGTTAGGTATTGGGATGCAGAGACGGATGAAGTGAAAGCTCGATATTTTGGTTCTGTGTTCCTTACAGACACAAAAGCAAAAGAGTTACTCAATTCGTTCTTAAAAGGTGTTCAAAGTCTGGATTTATCCAAGATCCTTCAGATATCAATGGATGGGCCCAATGTAAACTGAGCGTTCTATAGACATCTAAAAGAGAAAAGTCAGGGAAAAGTCAGGGAATTTCTTCAAGCTATTTTACTAGACACCCTGTACAAGCTACTCTTAAGTATTAAAATAGATTATAATTAATGAAATATGAATAATACGCAATAGTTTAGAGATCGTTTGAAAATCCGGATAAATCAATAGTCCGGGTGAGTCCTGGTCCCAATTGATCCGTATTTTCTACGTTGTATTGTTTATGCAAGGCCTATATTTTTTTGTTACACTGATTTGATATATATATAATGTAAAGATCAAACCCTATTATTTATTTATGATATATGTTCAGGTAAACAAACAATGTAGTTTTGATACATGGAAACAAATCTATAATCAAATACTATAACATCTCGCCCCTAATTTTTGCCTTTATGTTTTTTTACTAATTCTAGATTTTTCTTAATGTTTATAATATAAACAATATGCTGGTTTTTTGCAGTCAAAATGTCTTCAGAAGATCCAACTTTAGAACGCCATTTTAAAGGCCATAGACATGCTGTAACTGCACTGGCCTTTAATCCTCTTCATAAACAATTAGCATCAAGTAGCTTAGATCACACACTCATGATTTGGAACTTTAATACTAATGAAAGGGCTTATAGGTTTCAAGGACATACAGATGCAATAACAGATGTGAATTTTGCATCAAATTGTAATTTAGTAGCATCCTCTTCTGTAGATCGTACAGTTCGACTTTGGACACCAAACGTAAGTATTTTAGTTATAATTTTTAACTTAGAAGATCTTTATAAATCGTTAACTTATAAGTGTAACTCTTGTATAAGGGATGCTACCTATTATAATCAATTAACTCTTAGAGTTCAACACCCAATTAATTGGATATTGGGTGTATTTCCAAAAAATTCTAACGTCTACTCAGTAAGTACTGTATTTTATCCTAATTCCAATTGTAACTGTAAACAATTGAAATTTGATGAGGTTTATCTAAAGGTATGTGCTTCCATTACTATTTATTTTTAGCTTAAAAGTTTTTTTTCTTTGTTTGTATTGAATATGCGCACAGCATTTGGTCACTAGTAACAGCGTGGGACCAAACACTGTACAATATTAGTTCCTGTTAATTTGCTTAGTTTCAGTAAGTCTATTTTAGTGTTTACATGTGGTGTAGTCAACATATTTTTGGTTAGTTTTTCTCAAGTTTGAGATTAATTGTAAGTACTTGAATCCGTTTTCTTTGAGAGACAATACAATCAGTTGTTAGATAGGTATACACGTCAGACAGACAGATCTATATTTGTCGATCTATGCCACAAATATCAATCATGGTGTAAGTTTTAATGATTTTGAAGGTGAATTTTATCATGATAGTGAGGGTTCGCTTAATATTGAAGCAAATAACCCTAGCTTTGCATTCAGATATGATGCCCTAAACGTAGTCCTCAGGGAAAGTCACCAATGTTTTCTTACTTTGGTTTGTTTTTAAAATTCCTTCTATTATCTCACACTCTCCTGATATATATCTTGTGCAAATTTTCAATCGTTAATAAAATACGTCTCAGGTTCAAATACATTTTAACTCACAGTGGATGACAATTGATGTTAATAAGTTTTTCAAATATTTATTCAATAATTAAATTATAAAAATTTGGGGTGTCTAAGTCAGATTCGAACTGAGTATCTTCATGTTCGAAGTCTAGCACTTTTTGGCACTGAGATAACTTTCCATAGCTAGAAATGAACTTTTTAAAGATCTATTGAGTGAAAAACACTCATTGTATAACCTTGAATTGTTGCCATGGTTACCACAGAATATCATAAATAATGCGCTAGGATTAAAAATGAACGAAAAGAATAAAATAAGCTAGATTAACGCTATCGAATCTTGCTTCACAAACGGATAATGCAAAAAGTTGGCGAAAGAAATTACAACACAATGGAAGCAACAAACAAAAAAAATGTATAAATAGTGTGAAATGAAAATAATATTCCTAAACCATACATAGAAACGAAAATGGAAAATTGCAAGGAAATTCGCTTTCTATTTGGCCTCTTAATATTGTTATTCTGATATATGTATATACATATTTATATTAATTATAATTATAAAATAGAAAGAAACTAAAATAAAATTTTTCTTTGTTGATTTCAGTAGGAATTGACTCTAAAAGAATTTTTTATGTTATGACTTGTTTTCTATGGCTTTCTTGAATATGTTAGTAACTCATCCTAACAGCTATGCCAGATATATCTTTGAAACAAGCCCTAATAGATTATTTAATACAGTACCAGCCTAATAAACATTACTCCAAATGAATTCCAATCAGCTGCGGAAAACAAATTTCTTGAAACCTGTGAAAGCTTACACAATATTTTCTAGCATTTTTATGTATCATGGAAATCCTATAAAACTTTGGACTTGTATTTAACATCATGTATAGGATACTTTAAAACAAAAAAAATGTTTCTGTCTATAAAATATTTTTGCCCTTATACTCTTTTTAAGTCAGACTAAAACCATTAATGAATTAAAAAGGTAGAAGTGAATTTAAAAATTGTTGAAATAATAAAAATGTTAAAATACTTTGGCTTGCATATTGTCAGTAAAAAAAGAACAAAGTCAAGGTTTCCCAAGGCAGGTTTCACTATCATTCTTTGTTCTTCCTATTATTATTTTTTTTTATATGTTTCACTTTTTAATAATCTTGTAGCTTGTATTGAAGTACTTAAAGAAAGCTTAAAGAGGAATTATATAAGAAATGTATTGAACATTTAGATTTATTGTGTTAGCGGTTTATATACTAAAATACGTCATCTAGTTTGTGTATATGACTTTGTGATTGGTTTAATTCAACAGCTTAGCAAATAAACCAGGTCAAAATCATGCTACAAAGGGAATTCAACTATTATAAGCTGTAACTGAGAGTGGTGATTAAAATAGATATGCAAATGAATGCTATAAAAGATCAATTTGAAAAGAATTTTAACATCAAGGATTCGTTTAAGGCCATAAACCAGCAAGGATTAATTTTCTTGTAATGCTAAAACATAGGCATCCACTGATATACCCAGAGAGGTTATTTGCAGTATATTGCTGCACATTGAACAAGACAGGTCTGTTTAAAAAGCTAGAACCTAATGAAAAAAAAATCTCAGGTAAATGTTCTAGGTTCATTCAAAATGGAATTGATATAAAACTGCTTGAATTACAAGCTAAAAAATGTGGGAAAATAACATTTTGGGAAATGAAAATATATGATTATGTAATACAGTTGTCGAAGTGGTCTAGAACAAACTATGTAGAAAATGAATTCAAAGTGGATGGATATGTGAAAAAAACCATAATTAGACTAACACATGGTGGTTTAAATTAAATAGAAAATAAAAACTTTAATGAACTTAAAATTCGATTATAAGTAATTATTGCATAACTGAGTGAAAATTAAACATTTCGAATTGCGTCAGCAAGTAAGTTCAAAAGTTTTCATTCAGTTATGTAACAATTACTTATAACTTAGGAATTCAAGATGATTAGAAGTAACTTCAAAATGGGAATAAATATTTTTTTTAAACTTATTGAAAAGATAAGTTCTCATGCTTTTACTTTGTACAAATAATTTCAAAATTTTCATCTCAAAAGATACACTAAATACCATGCAAAACAAAATTATATAGAAAAATTAAAATCTTAATGTACATTGATCAAATTACTTAATATGGTTTTCAACTAGCCTATTCATATTAAACCAATACAATCCATTTTAATAAAGACAACTTTATTAAAGACCGAGATTAGAAAGATCCTCTACTCTCCTCCTTGATCGTGATATCAGAAGAAGAATTAATTTGGAACATTCTTCCCTGCTGTTTCTTTCAGGAGCCCCTATTTTTCAGAAAACTACCAAGAGAAACGAGGATTAGCTTGAACCTATTGGAGCATTGCTCAAAGGGCATTTTTAAACCTTTTTTAAAACTTTTACATGGATTACTATCAAATCTACCCTAACTGGATACTTCATAGGTATATTTTAATATAGATATATAGGAATGTTGTATTAAATAGTGCAGTAACTCCTATACAATTGATTTATAAATAAACATATTAAAAAAATAAGGTTATATTTTTATATACCTTCATGGTAAGTTTGTCTGCTTCATGTTTTGACATTTAAAATAACTTTGTTCTTGTTCAGAAAATATGTTTGGGTACTTTTGTAAAAGTTAAATATAAAGGTTTATTAAATTAATTCTCTTGAATTTTGTAGTCTATTACGTTCGATGAAACTTAATTATCACATTTACATTAGATTATGACTATCCGATCTTTAAACATCAACAAAAAAGGATCACATCTCAACTAGAACAATGTGAAATTTACAAATACACAAAATACAAGCGTATTAAACGATCAAACCAATACAAATCACACATATTCTTTGATATTATTGAAAACCTGCCTTTAAAACAGTCACCGTTTGACCGAACAACTCCAAGCAAAAGACACTGATGAAGATTGCTATGGAGGGATCAAAAACATTCTGTCTCGGTAAGTTTTTACAAAATTTAAAGTTCGGAGTCATAAACTAATGTAAAAGTGAAAATTACTTCTGTTAGCTCACACTCTTCTGATATATATCGTGTACAAATTTTCAATCGTTAATAAAATTCATTTTTATTCATCTAATTAAGTTCAAATACATTTTTTTCAACCTTTAGTGGATGACAATAGATGTTAACACAGTTTTTTCAAATATATATTCAATAATTAAATTATACAAATTTGAGGGTCTAGGTCGGATTCAATCTGAGTATCTTGTTGAAAGCCTAGCGCTTTTGGCAATGACCTAATTTTCCCATAGCTATAAAAGTGTATTTTTTAAAGAAGTGTATAAATTTTTATTTCTTCCATCTTGTTGTTATTAAAACCTCCACTCCACTACCTCAAATCGTTGCTATGGTTACCACACAATATCATAAATGATGATATAGGATTAAAAATGAATGATAAGAATAAAATAAACAACACAAACTGGATTAACAAAACGAATGGACAATTCGAAAGGAAAGCGAAAAGAAACAACAATATAATGGAAGCAACAAAAATAAGAAAGAGTATAAATAGTAACAAATAAAAATAATAGTCTAACACCATACATAGAAAGGAAAATGGAGAATTGCAAGGAAATTTGCTTTCTATTTTGCTATTTTAGTATTGTTATTCTGACATGTTTATAGATATTTATATTAGTTGTAAAATAAAAAGAAACTAAAATAAAATTTGTTTTTGTTGATTTAAGTAAAAAAAATTATGTTCCTTGTTTCATATATTTTCATTCTGTAATGTCCTACTTTGCCTATAAGCATGAGATAGGTATAATACCAAAGTACCAATTATTGTTAGGATTAAGGCGAGTAAAGAAGGAGTTTCCAAAATGTAATGGAGAAACTGATTTTATATAAATGTAGTTTACACGTAAAACATCCTTTGTACAGTTATTTTTTTCTGTTATAAAAAAGAGAATTATAAATTTGTTAGGTAAAAAATTAAAACCTTTTGCTTCTACTGGCCTTTTGTTGCTTAGAGTTGAAAAAAATGACTACAAGCTGGAGGTAAAAGATTTTTTTCACTTCGTATTATATTTTAACAAATTATAATTTTGATTTCAGTTGAAAGGAGAATCCAAAGTATTCCAGGCCCATACATCAGCAGTACGCTCAGTACATTTTTCTTCTGATGGTGTAAAACTTGTCACAGCGTCAGATGATAAAAGTGTGAAGCTTTGGACTACCATAGGGCGGAAGTATGTAGATTGAAAGTTAATAGATACTAAAGACAGAATTTTATTGTTATATTCATATAAATTTGGTTTATTTTAAAGTTAGATTGAAAGTAATTATTGTGTAACTGAGGGAATAATTATAAACTTACTTGCTGACACGTTTTGAAACATTCGTTTCATTGACGAAGCTGACCGTTTTATTGAGTAGCAGACCTACTTCTTCACAAATGTTTTGAAACAGGTTATCAAGTAAATTCATAAGTATTCATTTAGTTACGCAATAATTACTTAAAATTTAATAAGTGAATTCAAAATGATTTGCAACAAACATCTTTAGAGTTAGAGTTTTTAACTCATATATTTCTCTTAAATCTCTCTTTAAATAAGAGTTGATATTGTAAAAGTTTTAAAGTAATAAAACAATCATTTTCAATTTCTAAAAGTAGTTGCATAACATAATGGTTATAGATTCAATAGAAGGCCATAACCAAAACGTGTACTCAATTATTCATTTCCAGAACATTTTTTATTGAACACTTTGAAATTTGAACAGTTTTGACACGGAAACTTGAGTTTTATGTGTTTCTATTTCATTATGTCCATGTCTTATACAAATTCTGCTAAACTATGACTTGTTTTAATAAACAGATTGAGTGCAAACCAATTAAACACCACATAAACTAAGGAGTGATCAAAACAGCAAATACAATTGTTTTCGGTGGCTAAGAAAAGAAAGAAAGTTGAATATTTTTATATTGATACAGCTTACCTCTCTCATCAACACATTGCGGATGTTTCGAATCTGATGCATTGGCATTCTAATAATGCCAGGAACAAATGCATTGGTCCATAATCATACTGTAATGACAAACACGTAAGCTTAAATGTCTATTACAAGTTAGCTCCTAATGCTAGTGGTTTTGTATTTATATTGTAGTTAGATTTCCACTTGTTATGAGTGCTTGTAATTTTTCATTGTAAAAATATGAGTGTGCAATGATGGATCTTGTGCTATTAACCCTCAAGGACGCGCGCTGTTGTAAAAAGTACAACAGTTTTAATATTTTGATTCTTGTTGAAACCTGTTGGTAGCTATTTGTTCAAATCACCGTTCTATTCTTCTATTGGTCCTCCCACTACTCTTATCAGTTGTTATTAATGTATTTATTCTATCAACATAGCCTCAGTGTGCGATTAGTTCTGGTCAGTCATCACTTTTGTACAAAATACAACAAGGCGCCTTCTGACGTTTTTATTTTTTCGGTGCAGTTTTTTTTCTCCACGATGGAACTTAAGTTTTTTATATACATTTCTTTAAAGAATTATGTAATTATTTGTTCTGTTCAACATTTTTATAAATTTTCATGATTTTAGGAGTGAATTTGGAAGACATTTCAAAAACTTTACAGGATCTTTCTGATGAAGAAATTGATAATGCTGATTTTATTGAAAGTGACGATGATCTGAGCGACGGTGAAGCTGAAAAAAGTGATCATAACTCAGAAAGTGAATTGGAAGGTGATTGGCACTCTACGTAAGAACAAACGGGAAATTCCACCAGAATTTCTGCCTAATAAAACCAATCAGCTAGGTACTTCCTTGTTTGGGTTCCAGAATGATCGAACCATGGTCTCATATACGACAAAAAAAATAATAAAGCTGTAATATTGATTTCGACTATGCACTACTCAGATGATGTTGACGTACAAACAAATAAGCCAGAAATTATATTGCAGTACAACAGAACGAAAGATGGAGTTGACAGTAATGACCAGCTTTGTGCTACATTTAGCGTTGCCCGGAGGACAAGAAGATGTCCAGTTGCATTATTTTTTGCTCTGATAAACATTGCTGGGGTCAACTCACAAGTAATTTTTTCATTGGTAAGACCAAACTTTAATAACTCCATTGAAAGTTAAGGAAAATGTAGAAAACCGAGATGTTGTACAAAATACAACAACGCGCCTACTTACGTTAGATAAAAAGGCGCGCGTGCATGAGGGTTAAAGAAAGTAGTAAAAGTCTCTACCCCACTTGGACAGATAATTTAACCCATTTACTACTGAAAAACATCAATGTTGTACCCAGAATGCTAGTTTCTTATGTGTATAAAACTTACCTTTATGAATATTTTTTCCAATTGGAAAGGAGAATGTCTACGCAGTTTTTTTGTTTATTTTTGTTGTCCCGAGACCAAGTTTGCTCATTGCAACATTTTTGTAATGAACGTAGGAAGGACACAGATTATTTAAAAATTCAAAATGATTTCATCTAACATGTACATTTAGAAATCTTATAAAGTCAAAATACCAAACCACCCTGTGTCTTGTACTCTGAACAAACCAGATACAAAAGATTTTTTATTTTACTTTACATTTCTTTACATTGCACTTTGTTACTGTTTTTTGTTTGTTGTTTTTGACAGGTGCGTAGTGAGACAAGGGGGTGAAGGCAGGTTAGGAATGATGGATCTAAGGGGTGATTCATATAAAAATCGTGGTTTTTATTAATCCATTATTTCAATAGGAATACGCCGAAAGGTTTCATTTGCCTATCAAATGATGGAGGAAGCCTTGGAGTTTTGATTGCATATCACTAAATTTGTTCACAGATAGCGCTGCATGTCGCGCCGGAGCTGTAGGCATTTGTCAACATGTAGCGCAGTTGAAGTTGCGACTTGCAGTTCATTGTCGTTTGTTCGAGTCAGTGTATTGCTTTCCCTTCCAGGTTTTGTTTGTTCGAATCAGTTTATTGCTTTGTCATTTACGATGCAATACGCATTACAGCAACGTCTATTTCTTAATAAAAACTATTGGATAACGCAATCGGTCATAGGCCACAAAGTGCATACCAGAGGGAATCGTCCAGACAGGAACATAATACTGCAATGGTACACAAGTTGGAAACACCAGTGAGTGAAACTGGCAAGAATCTGGCTGATCTGAAGTTACTTTGAAGACTGCATAACTTCCAGTATTTGTTGCTGTCAAGATCACCGGACCTAACCACACTAGACGTCTTTCTGTGTGGTTATCTAAAGGGAAAAGTCTACACTACATGGCCTCGAACTTTGGATGATCTGATAGACAATATTACACGTGAAATCAATAGTATTGACAATGCAATGCTCCAGTGACCTGCCAAAAACATGGAACGACGTGTTCAACTGTGTCTAGAGGCGGATGAAAGACATTTTTAACTCAACCTTTAACGATCAATTAATCTCCCAGATATTCTTACATGTAAAGCACAATAACTCTCTATTTGTGTTTTTCTTCTGAAAATAAACATAAAATATAAATCATGAGGTTTATATGACCTATACTATATCACCCTATAGTATAGTATTAGTAAATTCATACAGATTCCTTTTTCTTCACCTATTAGTAATAAATATACCATTATACAATTAATGTATAATAATTATAAAAATTTGAAGGTTATAGATAAACATTTCTTCGTACCAGGTAAAGGCTTTTTTAGGGAAGATCATTGAATGCCTCTTGTTGGTTGATTTTGCCAGTGTTTCCCCATAAAGCTAATTAAAGAATTAGTGCACAACTTTATTGCAAGACGTAATATGGAGATTTATAATAATTTCAAAACAGTTATGATTAAGGATGGACACATTCTAATTCTCGATTCCAGGAATCGTTAATTCGAATGGTATTGAGCAGTCGATTCTCCATTGATTTAAGTGCATATTCCGAATCTTGTTTTTATGACTGTTAGAATACATGTACCATGTAATTTATTGGAAAAATAATTATCCACTGTCATATATGTATTAGTTGCTTCGAATGAATAGAACGAATAAAGCAAACTGAGATTTGAGATAACAAAAATATTATTAAGGTTTATAGCGCAACAACAAAGACAATCGGCAGCATCTCTCTTCCATTTGTTTGTCCCTTTTATCCGATATGTTTTTCTTGCTTTCAGAAATTCCTATTCATAAATCAAGGTTGAACGTTTTGTGTAGCCTATTACTTTAAAACAGAACTTTCAAATAGGCATATATAACTTGAAAGAATCGAAAGACAAATTTAAGAATCAGATTCGAAAATTTTAGGAATCATCCCATCCTTACTCATAATGTCAAAAGCTCACTTCTTATTACTTATCATTAAAATAACAAAAAAAAAAAAAACATCGACCAGCTCCTCATGTACTTCGAAGTAAATTGAACTAAATTTTGTGTATGTTATGATGGCCTCAAGACCAACACCGCAGTGAACATGTTAATGATTAATTATATTTTTATTTGAAGGAAATATTTTTAATGTCTGTATTATTGATGCTGTTTGTACCCCATAAAGACACCCAAATACTATTTACTTACTATTGTATACACTATCACACAATAGCTCAATCAAGTAAGAAGACTTATTTGCGCCTATTCAAGGATTTTTGTTTATGGAAAGTAATCCATAAATTCTTAATCAAAATAATGTCCTCTTTTTATATAGATTGTTTGTTATTTGTTAATCTATTATTAATTTGTAATAATATTTTTACTAAATAAAAAATTATTACAGTAAAACCTTGATAGGTTGGACTAACTGGGACCATGGCCCATCTGGGTTAGCCAGAGACCAAGATAAAAATTAAAAAAATTACTTTGTACTTACAAAAAAACTTTTATTTTTATCAATCAAAGAGTATGTATAGTACATATTGTATATATAGATAAACTCCACTGAAATTCTTGGCAAACAATCTGTCAATTTTCTCTGTTTTAATTGTGAAAAGCTTTCATGCCCTTCGATCCCATAGTCTTTTCAGTGTAAGAAACACAAAATATTACGTTCATTATTATTATTTGATTATCTGTAGAACTTAGATGCTTTTATTGTTGTGTTAGATTTGTTATGTTTGTATTGTACTTTTTGATTTTGGTTATTTCTTATTTTTTAATTTTATTTCAAAATCATTCCAGGTTATCTGGAGATCCGAGCTATCAAGATTCTACAGTATTAAACTTTTATAAAGGTTGAGACATTCTGATGTATAGTGTTTGATGCAAACATTATTCTTTTTTTTTCAGGTTTCTAACATCTATGTCAGGACATTGCAACTGGGTACGCTGTGCACGATTTTCTCCGAATAACCAAATGGTTATCTCATGTTCTGATGATAAAACATTGAGACTGTGGGATGTTAATTCTGGAAAATGTAGTCATACTTTTAATGAAATTAAAGGTAGGTTTAAAAACTTCAAATCTTATGGCTAGGTTATCTAGATTTTTTGGTTAAAGTTCTTAGTATTTTTTTTTTGCACCTGTCAATGATTTCAGTTTACTTTTCCCTGCCTATCCGCCCTGCTTTTTGCCCGAAATATCGCAGATACTATTTCTGGATACCTTTAACAATTTTTGCTGTGGTGTAACTCACTAACTGGACATGTTTAATTTTTTTCAATGCTATAGCTCAATTTAATCAAAATGTCATTGTTAATCTGGTTTCCATTATGTTTAAGGACTGTGTAAGTAATAGCTCCCAAATTATTTCTGGGCATTTTTCTAAAGTCCATTAATATTTTAAAAGACAAGTGTACCATATTCATAGTTACAGGGGTTTTCCAACATTGCTTATGCTCTAGAGGGCCTTTACAAATGAGAAATAATTCCAGGTTTTTTATTTACATGTAATTTAAACAATTTTTGGGTTCTAAAGAGTATACAGCATATATTTTCTAGTCATGCTAGACAGATTGCTTGTATAGGCTTATATATTAAAAAAATACAGACAATATAAATACGAAACAAGGAAGAATTGCATTGAATAAAATGACAGAATTAAATGATTTTCCATCTGCATATGAATCTTTAGTAATGAAATTATAAGTGAAATTTTTGTTGGTTTTTTGGTCACTCGAGGTAATGTATGTATATTAGAATGGTTGTGTGGTTTTAAAATTTAAAATGTTGACTCTGTTATTAATAGTAGATGTGTTAGTTATATGTATCTGTGATTTGTCTGTTTTATTGTGATAGAAAAAATTTTGACTTGTAAATGGATAAGAGTTGTATTTATTAAGTGTTTTATAACTTGTTGATTTTTATTATGTTTTATATAATGTTACGTATTTTATAAATTGTAAGTTATGTTTTATAATTGTTTAATTAAAACTGAGGTCTTGAAAAGGAATTATGGAAAGAAATTCAAAATGTTGAGTGTTTAAAAAAGCAAAATTGTCTGTAATCTGTCATTAGCCTATATAAAAAAAATAAATATTATTGTAACAGACGTAAAATATGTGTAGATTTATGTTCTATTCACAGTACATAATATGTACAAATGTACCCATCACTTGGGGCACATTTACATCTTTTGTGATAAATGCCATTTAGAGTAAACATAGTAAAATGTTATAATTAAAGAATAAAAATATGGTACAACTCACAAATATACAATTTTTTATTTCATACGCGTTTCAACGACTAATTTGTCGTCATCCTCAGTGAAGATACACAAATCAAATTAACTAAATATATATATATATATATATATATATATATATATATATATATATATATTCTTGATATTTAACGTTATCCATTGTTTTTCCGTTGCACTGACTTTATGAAGTTAACATATTACTATGTAAGTAATTTTATCCACCATTAAGTGCAATAATTTTACCTTGAGTGATGAGGCACCTTTCGGTCAATTGACCATTGTCGAATCACTGATGTTTTTCTGTTGTAGATGTTCGGTCTGTGAAGTTGGTGTTTGTTGACGTTACGCGCACTTTCTCTTGATCTGTGTGTATGATATTTCTATATAGTATGTCTTCTGTATATGTTGTTTGTTAATTTTTTTCAATGCAATTAATTTTCATTGCAATACAATTTACAAACAACATATACAGAAGACATACTATATAGAAATATCATACACACAGATCAAGAGAAAGTGCGCGTAACGTCAACAAACACCAACTTCACAGACCGAACATCTACAACAGAAAAACATCAGTGATTCGACAATGGTCAATTGACCGAAAGGTGCCTCATCACTCAAGGTAAAATTATTGCACTTAATGGTGGATAAAATTACTTACATAGTAATATATTAACTTCATATATATATATATATATATATATATATATATATATATATATATATATATATATATATATAAATATATAGGTTAGTTTTGGTTGGTAAAGATTATTTAGATTTTTTGGACTAGGAGACTGACAGACTTACCTTGGTAAGAGTCCACTCTGTAGTCTTGAAATAGAAACACATAAAAGCACTTAAACAATGATATATTTCAACCACACAGTGGTCTTTGTCAATCGAAGAGAAAACACAAAAAGAAATATGAGAGAATGAAATAAAATAATTGTAATCACAGATTGTGTAGAGTAGAAATCAGATGTCACAGATGCACAGATTAAAGATATATATATTGTTTCCATGAGCATATGAGTGATTATAGTTTATATAAGTCTGTCAGGGGAAAAGAGATTGGAGATGTCTAAGGATATTAGAAAAAAAATAATAAAAAAAAAAAATAAAATGAATGGATTTATCTGATGTTGAGGTTAGGGGATTCTCTGGACTTGGTATACCACTGGTATGATAGTTCCCACCTTCTCAGTTCTGAGGGATTGCAATCAGGGGGGAGTGATTTAATTATTTTTGTGGTATAGCAGTCATCAAAAGTTGTGATGTTGTGACTCGCAGCATGTTGAGCTGTTGGTCTATCCATATTCATAATTTTAACATCATGTCTGTAGCCATTCATTCTGATATTCAGACCATCCGTGGTCAGGCCTATGTACTGTGCTGAGCAAAGTTTACATTGTAGCTGGTATATGACATTTTTCGATGTACAAAGAATATACAAATATTGTCAATTACTGATCCCTTAATTGCAACTTAGGCATAATTTTATCTTATTAAATTTGACCGCAGATAGTGCACATTATGTTGAGTTTCATCCAAGTGGAAAGTTTATTGCTACTGCGATGTCAAGTGGTGTAATCAAGATCTATGACATTCGTTCTTATAAACTACTGCAACATTACAGCTGCCACCAGAAATCTACTAATAGATTGTCATTCCATGACAGTGGTAACTATATGCTGACTGCATCGTCTGATGGTACTATAAAGGTAAGTATGTTCATTGTTAAATAATTAGGGATATATAGTCAACACTTTGAAGCCGAGTCCCTTAATAGGCGCCGGAAGTTTTTACGTAAAGTATAAAACATGTCTGACTTATAATAAAATACCATATTTACAGTACAATGTACATGTTGTTTTTAAGAAATATATACAAATGAATTGATTATTTACATACAGATCGGATTATGGTCATTTTAAAAATGTATAAAAGAGTCAAATAAGTAAAATAGCAACACAGTACATCACTGCACCACACTACACATATTTTAAATTGGAATGAAAATACGAGGGTTTTCCAAAAATTAAAGACCGTTGTCATTTTTAAAAGCAGGAAAATTTTATTTTAACAAAAAAAGTACATGGAGTTGTAAGTACATATAAAAACTATTTTCAACGTAGTCCCCGTCAACATATATGCACTTGCTTAGCCGGGGGATGAGCTTCTTAATGCCTTGGTCGTAGAAGTCTCCTGCCTGTGACAGCAATCATTTCTCCATCTCTTCCTGGACTTCTTCATCAGTCTCGAAGCATATTCTAGCCAAATGTTGCTTCAGGTAAAGGAAAAAATAGAAATCGCTCGGTGCTAGATCAGGGCTGTAAGCAGGATGGCTAAGAACGTCCTATTTAAAGGAATCCATGAGCAGTGTAGGGCCGTGCATTGTCGTGCAACAAACAGACTCCCTTGCTCAATCTCCCTCGGCTCTTGTTTTGGATCGCTCTTCGAAGCTTTTTTAGGGTTTCACAATTCCGAGCAGTGTTAATTGTGGTGCCATTAGGTAAAAATTCGACAAGAAGAACTCCTTGACGGTCCCAAAAGATGGTTGCCATAAAATTTTTTGCAGAGATTGTTTGGCAAAATTTTTTAACGCGAGGTGATGTGGAGTGACGTCATGTCATGGATTGTTGTTTGGACTCAGGTGTGTGGTGGTACCTCCACGTTTCATCGCCAGTCACAATTGAGTCCAAAAACTTCTCCCCCTCCCTGTTGAAACGATCCAAAAACTTTTGGGCACTTACCACGCAATTTTCTTTGTGAACTTCGGTCAACATTTTTGTCACCCAACGAGCAAACACTTTTCGGTAACCTAATTTTTCCGTCAAAATTGTTTGAATTGTTGATTTACTGACTTCAGGTATCATTTCGGCAAGATCTCAGATCGTCAGACGACGATTTTCTCAAATTTTTTCTTCAATTTTCAACAACAATGCTTCGTTGACGGATGACTTCTTTGTCATGGACATTGGATCTGCCACTTGAAAACTCTGTACACCACTTCCTGACATTGCGTTCATTCATTACATTACAGTAAATGGCCTTCACTCTTCAATAAATATTGACAGGGCGCAATTTTTCCGCGTGAAGGAATCGGATGACGGAGTGAACTTCAGAACTGACGGGATTCGGTACTGGGACATCCATCGCTAACGACTGCCAAGGAGACACTAATATAGGTACAGATGCGCACGATGTCTCATTTTAGAGGGGAGAGGCGAAGCTACAAGGAAGTGCTGTCACTTAGCACAATATTTCACCGGTGCGGCGGTAAAATTCAAACGGGTTTTATTTTTTAGACGACCCTCATAAATATTACATGTTATATATCATTTGAAAGATTTTTAAAAAAATGTTCTTCTGAATCCAAATTTTAAATTGGGTCACTTACATTTTCATTCAGTCGATTGAACCTCGGCCTAGATCTGTTTCACTGTCACAGTCTAGAAACAACATATCTTGTATTGAATCACTTCCGAAAGTGTCTTTAGCCATTATATCTGTAAGAATATCCCTAAAAATCAACATTAAAACTAAATAACTAAAGCGAAAAACAGCAAACTCAAACTGTAAACAACTTGCACTATCTGACCACAATTATAAACACAGATATTGCTATGGAAATAAATACACGATCCCGACCTATACATGGGCATCACTAGCGAGCGTTAAATAAATGGCCTGTTCTATACTCGGTTAAAGACTTCAATGTGTTAATGATACATGTTAAATATAAGAGATGTATAGTGTAATGATACATGTTAAATATTACGTATCTATAGTTTAATTCATTTGAAAATAAAAATTCATAAAAACAAGAAATATAATGAAAATAACTATAAATAGAACTAGCTTAAGTAGCTCTGTCTTATTATTGTACATCGATATGAGCTCCTGGTTCTAAATTATGTTCAAGCACTTATTAAAAGTAGTGATAATTGAAATTAATTTCAATTAGTGAAGTGTTTACTTTTTCTCCAAATCTTAATAATAAAGTGGAAATTAAATTTTTTGTATAAATTATATAAAGTTAGGTCACGCTTTTCCCAGTTTTAATTTTGGCTGAAAAAAAATACTTGAACATTGACATTGTTTTCTATTTGTTTTTATAATTTCATAATTTTTTTACAAGCTTTCTTCTGCAGCTTTTTCTTTAATGTTTGAATTATCCAAAGTTTAAAGAATCATCTAAAAATAACATAATTTATGGGTTAGACACGGTTATAATTGCCCTTTTCCCAATAACTATAGCTAAGGCCTAATTGTTTAAAATTTTACAATAAATTATAATGGCCAATGCTGCACATAGTCCTAAAAGCATAATACAACTGAAAGGTTGAAAGGTTTCTAGAAACGTCAATTAGGAGACAGAAACTGACATAGAAAGGTATTTTAGCATACCATCTATACTCTGAAATTTTATTGGGTGGAAAAAACTGCTTGGGTCTAACTTTGGGGAAAATAGATGTATAAGATAATTTGTCATTGATAAGATATTTTTTCTCTAAATTTTATTTGACCAAAACAAAGCAGTTCTTAAAAGAGGTAAACAAATTTTCAAGGTGACACAATGTCTAAGAGTAAATACATGTTATAATAAAATCACATGTGATTTACATTTGAATTTCAGGTAAGTTTACTATTGTAAAAATAGCTCACTTATCAATATTGTTTTAGTATATTTCATTTCATAACAGTTATGAAGAGTTATTAATTTATTTATGTATAGTAACAGTTTAAAAAAAAAATTTTTTGCTACAGATTCTTGATCTTGTTGAAGGAAGACCAATTTACACATTAGAAGGCCATGAAGGAAGTGTTACTTCTGTGGCTTTTTCTGAAAGTGGGGAGTTTTTTGCATCAGGTGGTGCTGATTGTCAGGTAATTCTTGCATAACTAATGTATTGTAATACAGTAGAGTCTTAATAAATCGAGGTAGATGGGACCAAGACCCTCTCGAATTACCAAAAAACTCGGATTATTCGGAAATATGTTCCTGTGCATTAGAAAAAATAAGAGTTTTAATGAATCCTAATACTGTAATTAAATGTGCACTAAATTAGGTTTATAAAACTATAGAAACATTTCTTGGAAGTACGACTCATATCCTTTGCACATAGTATTGATATAAACATTTCTTGGAAGCCTGACTTATTTTCTTTGCATACTGTATTGATATAAACATTTCTTGGAATCCGGACTCTTTCCCTTTGCGTACTGTATTGATATAAACCTTGGAATCCCAACTCATTTTCTTTGTGTACCGTATTGATATAAACATATCTTGGAAATCTGACTCATTTCCATTGCATACCGTATTGATATAAATTTATCTTGGAAGCCTGACTCATTTATTTTGCATACCGTATTGAAATAAACATTTCTTGGAAGTCCAACTCGTCATTTTCTTTCAAATAGATATAATAGGCTCGAATTTTCAGGATTCAGAATTTCGAGACTACTGTACTATTAATGATCAAATCAAATAGGTTTTTATACAACAAATTTTGTTGAACAATATTTTTCAACTTACATATTTTTAAAGTTCACTTATATTTTCTGAATAGCTTAAGTTTGAATTAATCAAGTAAGGTAGTCCATGTGGTACCTACTTTAGACTGTAAGTAGATCTTTAGAACTCCTTAGGAGGAAAAACCACAGACTCAAGTTTTTATGAAAATAATATAATTTAATGTTTTAGACAAGAATAAAAAATGATTTGCTTTTAGTAAAATATTTTCAAATTTTAGAAACAGTAATTTTTTCTGTATACTACAGATTTATTGAGACAGTTAAACTAAACTTTTTGGCAAATCAATTTACCCCTGGAATAGATTTGAGCCAGTTCCTACCTTTACCTTTTTCATTTAGATTGATGTCTGAACATTTTAACGCAGATAGCCTATTTTAATCATGTTGTCTTTCTCCCCCGATATTTTTGTTTGTTTAACTTTCTAACTATTTTTAAAACAAATAAATTTCCTGATCAAAATCATTTGTGAATGCCTAATTGTACAAATTTATATCATGTTTGGAATATAAAACAATTTTGGAGATTTTATGTTCATAATTCTTTGTTTTACAATTTACATGTTTTGAATAGTTACAATTAGTGCTGGAGGTAATTAACTCATTGAGGTACGTCCACAGGTTGTAGCTGCACAGGATCTGTCTGGCTTAATTCTCACAAAGCTCTCAACATACTCTAAAAGATATCAAGCAATTTGTCAGAATGCAATGTATTACAAAATTAATTTTTCCTAGCTACATCCCTGAATTAGAATCAAAGCAGTTTGTTATGTGTTATATAACTTAAAACAGTGTTATATAAACTGCTAAGCAGTTTAAGCCTATACTAATTGAAAGAATTTGAAGACAAATTTTAGAATCAAAAGCTGAATCAAACATTTTAGGAATTGGCCATGCCTAGTTTTCACCTAAATAGGTTTCCCAGCCAATTAATAATTTAAAACGATTGATAAACTCCTATAACAAAATAACATTCAGCACAAACTGGAACATACAGTACTATAGATATTACTGTTGTGAGCAGAAATCTAGAGATTCGCAAGATATTTCAAATAATATTCCTGATAAATAATATATTAGTTGATAAGCTAAAAAATGCTTACCCTAGCTAACATTTAACCCTTTAATTAGCAACGTGTGCCTGCCCTGATATAGCCCCTGGGAGCAACATATTCTTGAAAGATTTTTACACTTTTTCCTTTTTATAATTTTTTTCTTTATTTTTCTCTATTTTTTTAAAAGTTATAATAATATATGTTAATATTTTATTATATTTACTAATTTTCTCATGTTAACCCAACTTTACCTTACATTTACTGACAATTTCTTTGCTAAAAATTATCTGTTAATCTTTTTGTTTTGTAAATACTTATTCATTGTAAAATACCGCACAAACTTCGAAACGATCTGTAAACACGTAGGAAAAACCATAGACTTTAGACACAAAATAATTTCTTTATTATTCAATCGCCTATTCATTGTAAAACACTGTATAAACTTCGAAACGATCTATAAATATGTTGGGAATCCCATAGATTTTGAACTCAAAAGAATGGTGACTGTACTCTGTGTAGTATTTATTGTCCAGATAGCTCCAAATATTTAACCTAGAATACAGCACAATACTCAGGAAAAAAACCGTAAACGTAAGGCAATGCTGATCTGAAAGAAATGGTAGAACATACATACGAGGTGTGTTCAAAAAAATACCAGGAATGTTTAAATTTCACACGTTTGAAGAGTCAGATTATCAAAATATTTTTATTGTGTTGGTATACATGCCCCTGAAGTATGACACAATTTTCGGCTATATTCATTGTTTACTTTATCTGTGGCAGCCGCTAAAGTCAGATTTTCGATTGTTAAAAAAAATGGATCAAAGAATTTGTATTACGTTTTGCGTAAAAAATGAAATAAAGTGTAACAAAGTGTGTGAAATGTTAACAAAGGCCTATGGTGAGTCTGCCTTGAAAAAAACCATGATGTCGAAACGAAGGCTCAATCGTCCCAGTGGAAGCATTCTGGCTCTCCAAGACCGAAAAAGGCTTGGCAAGTGCGGTCGCACGTCAAGGTTATGCTTACTGTGTTCTTTGATTTTAATGGCATAGTGCATCATGAATTCTTGCCACAAGGTCAAACGATCAATAAAGTGTATATCTACAAGTTCAATGCCGTTTGCTAAAGCAGTGCGAAGAAAATGTCCGTATTTGTGGCAAAACAATTCATGGCTTTTGCATCACGATATTGCACCAGCTCACACATCGTTGCTTGTTCGTGATTTTTTGGCAAAAAATAACACTGTAATGATGCCCCAGCCTCCATATTCGCCAAACATGGCCCCTTATGACTTTTTCCTTTTTCCAAAAACAAAAAAACGTTAAAGGGTCGTCGTTTCACAAGCATAGATGACATTAAAAGTGCATCGCTGAAAGAGCTCAAAGCTATCCCAAAGATCGAGTTCCAGAAGTGTTTTGAGAATTGGAAAAAGTGCTGATATAAGTGCATAATATCTAGTGTGGACTACTTTGAAGGGGACAATATCGATGTAGATGAATAAATGAATCTTTTTTTCAAAAAACGAAAATTCCGGGTATTTTTTTAACACACCTTGTATGTAGGAATTTCTCGCTGGCTGTCGCCCTATCTCACATACAGGTACGGAAATGCTAACCAAAGGGTTAAATACATATCTCATTGTAATATTTAAAATATATCTTTTGCATATAGATAATAATTTTAGTACAATTTGAGTGTGAATATTACTTCATTGTGTGCATTGTAATTAAATTACATTTAATTTTTTGTTAATGAAATCAGCCCTTGTTCTATTTTCTGATTTAATTTGAATTATGTTACAGGTTTTTGTTTGGAAAACAAATTTTTATAAAGAGATTTTAGCCGAGAAACTGCCTGATGATCAATCATGTAATTCTGATAAATCTTTTACTGCGGAAAAGAAAATGTCAAAAATTGATGTACGAGAGAGTGTGAATGGCTTAACACAGCCACAGGTTAAGGTAATTATTCAAATATAAACTTAATTTATTAAATTTGTGATTGAGATAATATGTGAAAAATAATTCTATTTTAAAGAAATTATTTTAAGTAATACAGTAGAACCTCTCTAATTCGTCACATTTGGGACTGACGGTGGTGATGAATTTGAGAAAAAGACGAATTACGGAAGTTGTGAAATTAACATATAATATATAGTTACTGTATTTTGATAAAAGGCACAAAAACATATTACAGTATTTTGTAAGAACAAAAATACTAATATGGTGTATTAAATCTATTTGTTTTAGTTTTTTTTTAAGTTTATTTTTTTCTGTGTGATAAAAGATTTTTTTTCCGATGGCGGCTATATTACATTACAGTGCAGACAATGTTTGTTATTACCGTGATGAATGAGAGAGGTTCTACTAAATGCAATCTTTACTCTAAATGAAAGTAAGAACATTGCTTATATGGAGGTTAAACAGGTAAACATCAAGTTGAAAGATTTTGAAATGTCAATATTTGCTGCTTGAATTAGGTAAGAGCTCAAGACTTTAATTTTAATTGCCAGGAGAATGTTTCATACACATATCTTGAATTTTTAATTAATAATTAGTTGGTACTTGTGTTAAATTGAAGTTGCGTGGTTGATCATCAGAGTGTCTGTGGATTGGTGTTGTGATCCCCTTTGTGTTCAAAATGACAGTAGAACTTCTTCATTACCCTTTTATATTCGCCTCCCAGGGTTGGACTCCTATACTTCCGGCATTCAGAGCGAGACTCCTTTTTGTCTGGCTGCCTAACTTGCCTCACTGGCTCCCGGAATTTCCTCTTCCTGCCAAAATTTAGCTAAACCTTTTTCTTGACTCCTTGATCGCTTCTTTTTCTCCTATCCTGTCTAGCAATCACCTTCCTTTTCTTATTTCCACCAATCCGGGCTTGACATTCGTATGTTGTTTTGAGCTTAAAATTTCTTTGTCACTTTTTGCTACCGCCTTATTCTGTAAATTACGGCTTTGTGTGAAAAAGAATTTACTTCTCACTTCATTCTTAAATAAGACTGAAGCAATATTTTCCCTTTTCTCAATATTTTCTCTTGAGCTTATACATTACGATATTATCAAAAGATCTAAGTAACAATCATAATCATTATGATCTTATTGTTGACCTAAGTAGGAATTGACTTATAACATTTTTTTGTTTGTATGACTTGTTTTTTTTAAATTTCTTAGGTTACTGATGTTGATACTGAATCAAATAAAGAATCTTTTTCAAATGAATTGTACAATCCTACTTTGTATGAAGAGATTAGTATTAATGGTGATTCACAGAGTAACGCAAGTACCAATACAAAATCATTGAAATCAGGTGAGTATCAAATACTAATACTTAATACAATTACTTAACTTTTTAGGCAAAACAAAAGCTAAAATAAATTATTTTTTAAAAAAGTAATAAATTGAATCAATTGACTAGTGTCATTTCGTCATCATGTGTGTTTTGGAATGTTTGCCTTCTAATATGAAAAATAAAATCAATGTATGTTTTTATTTTATTTAACAAATATATAATATCAATTGTATTGCTATTTCTATTTTATAAATTAAAACTGTTTGGTTTTTTACCTTGTATTATTTCAGACGGATTTAGTGTCCCAGATAAAGAAATCCCATAATGTGCTAAAATCAATCTAAATTATAATAAAAATTATAAAATCAAAATTCAAATGAAAAGATTATTTTATGTTTACATGAAAACCTCTCCTTATGGACATACCTTGTGACTTCATTCACAAATGTTACTTTAATGTTCACAAGGTCTGTTAAAAATATACGCGGACTGAGGTCATAAACAAAAACTCACGAGTTCTGAGTGCTGAGTGAGCTGGAGCGTTGTCGTGATGGAAAAACCAGTTAGCACTTCTCCACAGTTCTGGCCTTTGCGTCGGATGGCGTCCTTCAGACGTTTCAGTACTTCAATGTAGGTAATCTGGTTGACTGTAGAGCCTTCAGGGAGGTACTCGTAGTGAACAACACCCTTAGCATCAAAAAAAACTGTCAGCATCTTGACATTCGACCGAACTTGGCGAGCTTTTTTGGGTATTGGGGACGTTTGACTCGCCCATTGGTAGGATTGGACCTTCGTTTCAATGTCGTAACCATACACCCATGATTCATCACCGGTTATAATTCTTTACAAAAAGTTCTCATCCTCATTTAAACGATCAAGCAGTTCCCGACAAACCCGGACGCGATTGGCTTTTTGGTCGTCAGTCATCAGGCGTGGCACAAATTTCGCAGCGACGCGGCACATCTTCAATTTTTCAGTCAAAATCTTGTAACAAGATCCAACTGATATCCCACACTCTTTGGAAAGCTCCCTAATGGTCAGACATAGATTTTCGCGCTCCAGAGTGTTGATTTTGTCAACGTGTGGGTCGTCAGTTGACGTTGAAGGACGTCCAGGATGCTCATAGTCATCAATCGACTGTTGGCCACCCTTGAAACGTTCATGCTACTTGAAACATGCAGTACACTTCATGGCAACATCGCCTTAGGCCTTGTTAACATGGCAAATGTTTCTGTTGCAGATTTCCCTAGTTTTACACAAAATTTCACAGCAATTCGTTGCTCCTTCAGGCTGTCCATTTTACAATCCGACAAACGAAAAAAACTTTACTAAACTGTGTGTAACTCATCAACAAATGAAGATATCTGCGACTGAAATACCGCGTTTCAATCAGCTGATTTATACGAACCTAGCGACACCAAGCGGATTCTCCTGAAACTAACTTGAGCCGCAAAATTCAAATAGTCTGCGTATTTTTTGAACAGACCTCGTATGTATGAATGTTGTATCTTAGAGATATACTAAACCTAACTTGTTATTTTGTAAGCTCATATTTCAGCACTGCTTATTAATTCTGCTGCTTGCAATTAACATTTTTGTGTTCAGAACATCTGAGTAATATATGTTATGATTACAAAGATAGGTTTTAACTTTTTAGAGAAATACATTACACTTTATTTTAGGAATTATGTTTAATAAGACCAGCCGTTAATACAGATCAAATCATGCTGGACCTGAAACAGTCAGAATATTCATATCTATTTGAAGTCAAATTAAGTTGATGTTAACACTTTGATAACCCTAACCTGAGAGGCAACTCTAACTCAAAGAAAAAAAAATAATTTAAAAAATTAAACATTCAAAAGTAGGTCTGCATTTTAAAATTTTGTTTTAAATAACTCAATGTGTTGATAAAGAAGTCGATCACTTTCTAAGTATAATGTTTGTTGTTGCTTACTAACAAACATTTTGAATAGTTTGTTTGTATTATAAATTAAATTTTTATATTTTATTTTTAGAATGAATTAAAATGTCATGTTTTGCGATTGCCTCAAACATTTTGAAATGCTACTAAATTCTCTCTTGACATGGATCAATATTTTTTAAAAATATATGAAAAAAGAATGTTTGTTTTAATTTTAATTATATGAACTTAACATCTTAATGTAGTACAAATATTTACTTAAAGTTTTTTTTCAGTTGATGAAAAGTTAATGGAAGAAGAAAGTAAAATAAGTAAACAAAATATGTCTTGTACAAAGTTTGGAAATGGGGACTATCAGATAGCCGAGATACAAGATATTCGTCTGGAGTTGGAAGCAATCAAACTCAAGGTAGAATTTAAATATAAAATTCTTTTTTTTTATTTGAATTATTTGTTCAATATGTAGGCAATTTGTTAAGCTATTTTAGTAACAAAAGCATACTTGTTAATAAAAATTTATTAATCATACCTGGGTGTAGAATGTTTTGAAAATATTAATAAATACTTGCATTTTTTGTGTTTGTACATTTTGAAGTTTGCTAAATTACTACTATTGGTATCACTTGGTGTTACGTATTTAAAATTAATATAGACTCATTTCTTTTATTTTAAACCCGCCGCCAAAGTCAGACAAAGCTCTCCCGTGATAAGATTGGTTCTGCAGTTTGAACCAGCAGAGCAAGTTAGACCTTTCCGGAGTGTAGTTCGATACACCACTACGTTCTAATATATTCTTATACTTTCAATCTCCGTACCTTCGGTACTAGCACACGTAAATGTAACTGTTTTATTGATTATTAAACCTATTGTTATCAGTGCGTGGAATACGAACAAGTTTTCTGGCCAGAAATTGCTTATTTAATACGCGAGTGTGATAAGTGCGTATTCCATGGTGCACGTAAGCACAATCTATTAGTTTATATAATTATAATAATTATTGGTCCTCCGAAATTATTGTTACCAAACAAATTTGGTCCAGCCGGGCCGGATCTTGAGTCTTAAGACCTATATAAAAAATAAAATAAAATACATTTCATTATATGTGTTCATTCTACAATTTCTACAAGTTTTTTCAAACTTTGTCTGTGCATGCAAACACTGGAAAACTAGTTTCATGTGGCAGTATATGAAACAGCTGATCCTCTCTTATCTTTGTTTGGCTTTGGCGTGCATTAATATGTTGGTTTAAATTAATTGTAAAACCTACTAATTAATTGTAAGTGCTACTATAGGCAAGTTAAAACATTTTTTTTAAAAAGTTGTAAGTAATTGTAAAAGTTTATGAAAAGTGATTTCAGTTGTTTATAGAAGGTTATCTCATTGAGCCTACGTCGATTTGTTGTTTACTTAGGCTTATTTATCTCTCCGCCAAACATATACTCGTAGGCCTAATCTCTTTAAAACATTTTGTAATTTAAAAATTAAAGCAGTTATCTCATCTTCTACTATAAAACCATCATTTAATCATGGCAAAATCTTTGGCAGTTATTAAATCAAAGAAAGACAATATATTTAGTCAAATTCAAGAGATTTTTGATCTAACAAAAAAAACATCTGATAAGTCAATTCTGCAAAAATTGTTGGTGCGCGCTAAATCTATAAATAGGCTTCGTGAAGAATTTTCTGATATTTTAGACATTTATCATGAACTAGAAATACAGGCTAACCCGAATTTTCAACCCAACTACGCTCCTCTTAACAGCATCAACGAGTTAGTCGATTATATTAATTCTACCGTATATTCGATAGAAAGTAAGATGTCATCAACAAGGCCTAAATGTGAAATAGTTACTCCTCAGTTACATATACGACTGCCTAAGCTTGAACTCAAGCATTTTGATGGTGAATTTCTCGAATGGATGTCATTCATTAATATATTTAACGCTAGTATTCATGAAAATGCATCGTTACCAGCAGTTTCTAAACTTCAATATTTATTGAGCGTTATCTCAGGAGAACCGCTAAATTTAATTAAATCTCTCCCTATTTCTGACGCTAATTATAAAGTAGCCTATGACTTATTAAAAGAAATATATCACTCGCCGAGGCGGTTAGTTACTTTACACCTCAATCAAATTTTAGATTTGCCCTCTGTAAACAACACACCTAAACAAATGAGAAATTTTGTAAATTTATACTCAGAAAATATACAAGCTCTTAAAGGTCTTGACATCGATATCACTAGTAAAAATCCTTTGTTATCTGCTATGCTTTTACGAAAAATGGATAGTGAACTTAGGAACCGTTTTGAAAACTTCCGTTCATCAAGTGTTACTCAAGAGAGAGTTGACTCCACTACAATACCTGATGCAGCGGAAATTATTAAGTTTTTAAGTAAAGAATGTAATGAAGTTGAAGATGCCAATCTTCATTCTCCTATCACCTCGAAACCCTCCTCGTCTGGATCACGCACCCCCTCTGGTTCCCAAAATAAATACTTTAAACAAAAAGTATCACTGATGTCCTACAATTATGGAGAAGGCTCCTCCATTAAAGTTAAACCTCATCCATGCTTTATATGCAATAAAATTGATCATAAGGTATATTCGTGTCCGGACTTCAAGAGTCAGGACGCCAAATCCCGTCTCAAAATTGTAAAGGAAAAGGGGCGTTGTACCTCATGCTTAGGTACTCACCATCTTAACGACTGTAGGTCAAAGTTTAGTTGCTACAAATGCCACAAAAATCATCATACATTATTACATTTTGAAAATTACTCTACGCTGCAACGGACCACACCTCAAACTTCGCGTCAAGACTCTCCGACACTTCAACAGGAAATAACCCCTTCTCCAATCACTATGACCTGTCAAGAAAAGCAGAATACGTCTCAAATCTCTAATACTGTTCTCTTAGGCACTCTACTTGTTAAGCTTACCTCGTCTAATGGTATTACTCGTGTATTTCGTGCTCTTGTTGACTCTGGCAGTCAATCTTGTTTTCTCACCGAGCGTGCTGCTCAATTATTGTGTGCTCCTCGTACTAAGACCACTCATAGTGTGGTAGGATTGTCTCAGGTACCCTTACGCTCAAAAGGTCTCACCTTAGTTGCTGTTGAAACTCTTGGGGGCAAGGTTATTTCAATTAATGAAAGATTTTTAATATTGGAAAAAATTTGTGTTAACCTACCAAGCACACAAGTAGACTGAAGTTCTTTCCAAGGTTCGTCCTTATGTTTTGGCAGACCCTAGGTTTCACTTGCCAGGAGGCATAGACGTTCTTCTTGGTGGTGCTTTATTTCCACTCATACTTACTCAAGAATCTTATAACCTCGGACCTGGTTTACCCAGGCTAATAGGCACACACTTTGGCCTTTTAGTAATGGGTAACGCACCATGTCTATCTGGCAGTGAACTTCATAGTAACTCCAGCTCTCAATTATCAACTACACTTCTAGTTGTCAACGACATTGACCTTCACTACTCACTACAAAGGTTTTGGCAACAGGAAGAACCCCCTGCTGTGTCTAAGCTTTCTCAAGAAGATACATTATGTGAAGATTACTTTCTCGCCACTCATACTCGGGACCAATCTGGCCGATATTGCGTCCGACTACCATTCAAGACTGAACATCCTCCTCTGGGTCAATCTCGTTTAGATGCAGAAAAAAGACTGCACTCTCTAGAGAAGAAATTTAGTGCTCAACCTCAATTTAAATCCCTATATACTGATTTTATGGCTGACTACTTAGCCTCTGGTCACATGATCTACGCTCATAATACTGATCTAACTGTACCTCATTACTTCCTTCCTCACCATGGTGTTTTAAAGGAGTCTAGCAGCACAACTCGTTTACGTACTGTATTTGATGCTAGTTCTGAAACCTCTAATGGTATTTCTCTTAATAATATTTTATTAACAGGCAAAAAGATGCAAACGAATATTTGTGATTTATTACTAAATTTTCAGATTCATAACGTTGTTTTTTCTTGTGACATTCGTCAAATGTATAGACAGGTAAAAATGCACCTTGATGACCAGTGCTATCAGATGACCTTATGGCATGAAAGTCCAGATCAGCCCTCTTTAATCTACAAGCTCACGACAGTGACTTACGGAGTGAATTGTTCACCGTATCTTGCCATTAGAACCTTACATCAGCTCGCTGCAGACGAAGGTGACTCCTGTCCTGAAGCTGCAAATATTCTACGCACGCAGACGTTCGTAGATGACATCATCTCTGGAGCTGACTCTGAAGAAAAGGCTTTGAGCCTCCGTAAGCAACTCATCTTGCTCCTGGCTCGCGGAGGCTTTGAACTACGCAAATGGACATCTAACTCCAGTCAACTGCTGCAAGATCTTCCTGATGCTCATTTAGAGACCCCTGTATTCCTTCAAGGCAGTAAACAACCACATTTCACTATATTAGGTCTTCACTGGTCACCCTCTACCGATACGTTTACCTATAATTTGAATTTTCCTCACGATTCCAGGACTAAACGTCAAATTCTCGGTATCATTGCCCAGATTTACGACCCTTGTGGCTTTCTCTCACCCATTGTTATGTGGGCCAAGCGTTTTATGCAACTACTCTGGATCAAAGGATTGAATTGGGATGAACCACTTCCATCTGAACAATTGAAATTATGGCAAACCTTTACAGACTCGGCTAATACTCTACGAGAAATTGTAATTCCTCGTGCATTACGAATAACACACTCGAGAAACTTTGAGTTACACGGTTTCTCAGATGCTTCTGAGAACGGTTATGCCGCCGTCGTTTACTTGAGATGCCAACTTAGCGACGACTCTGTGTTAATTCGGTAAGTAATATCGAAGACTCGGGTAGCCCCTCTGAAAAGGCTCACGGTACCTCGATTAGAGCTAAGTGCAGCTCATTTACTCGCCCACCTAGTGGGATATGTTATCTCTCTTTTTGAAAAAAGGGTGGAATTTTCTTCTGTATTTCTATGGTGTGATTCGACAGTAACACTGACATGGTTACAAACACCTCTTCATCGATTGAAGACGTTTGTTGCCAACCGGGTAGCCCAGATACAAGAATTAGTGCCTTCTCATTACTGGAGACACGTAGCGAGTGAAGATAATCCTGCTGATTGCGCGTCGCGTGGGTTACTTCCTAAAGATTTACCACAGCACTCATTATGGTGGTACGGCCCCCTTTGGCTACAAAAATCTAATGATAACTGGCCGGTATCTCATTTTATGCCTGCAAAACTTACTGACACAGGAGAAGAGAAACCCATTTCACCTATATCTCTCATATCAACTGCTCCTCATGAATGGGAGCTCCTCACTCAGTTTTCTCACTTTAGCCGACTCCAGCGTGTGATGGCTTATATTTTGCGATTTACTCATAACGCTCGTAATTCAAGAAAGCTCGATGGTCCTCTCAACACTCTGGAAATGAGGGCGTCAAGACTGGCAATTTTCAAGATGGTTCAAGAATCAGCGTTCAGAGACTACATCGTTGCCATGAAGAAGGATCCAACTACACCTGCCTCGTCACAACTCCGCCGACTCTCTCCTTTTCTCGACAAGGATGGTATCCTACGAGTGGGAGGACGTCTCAACGCTCTAAAACTTCCTACGGATGTGCAACATCCTGTGATTTTGCCCAAACGACATGTCGTCAACCTTCTTCTTGATTTTTATCATCGAAAATACTTACACTCGGGCGCTCAATTGACTCAATCACTTCTTGCACAGGATGTGTGGATACTCTCGGCCAGAAGTGTAATACGCTCTCGCATTTTTCAGTGTGTTGTATGTTTTCGACACAAGCCTCACAATAAATCTCCGCTCATGGGTGATTTACCAAAAGCAAGATTAACTCCTCGTCCGTTTCTCAACACCGGAATTGACTACGGAGGTCCTTTTAACATAAAAATGCACAATTTGCGCTCGATTCGCTTGACCAAAGCATATATTTGTATCTTTGTTTGCCTTGTGACAAAGGCTGTACACATTGAAGTAGTATCGGACCTGTCGACAGATGGGTTTATTGCCGCTCTCACCCGATTTGTGTCTAGACGCGGTCTTTGCACAAATATTTATTCTGACTGTGGAACGAATTTCGTTGGAGCGAATAATGCTTTACAAAATCTCATCATCTCTTCAGGCCGAACCCCTCTTGCTGAATTCTCATCACAACACAATATCAACTTTCATTTCAACCCGCCTGCAGCTCCTCATCAAGGTGGTCTTTGGGAAGCAGCAATCAAGAGTGCAAAACATCACCTCCGACGTGTCATCGGAGAACATATTTTAACTCTATGTGAATTTTCCACTCTCACAACTCAAGTAGAGGCTATATTGAATTCGAGACCTCTCACACCTCTGTCAAATGACGCCTCAGACCTCAATGCACTCACCCCGGGTCACTTCTTAATAGGATCTTCATTGGTTTCAGTTCCAGAAGAGGATCTTTTCAACGTTCCTGCCAACCGACTCAAGCACTGGCAGCTAACCAAAGCCTTTCACCAGCGTATTTGGAAGAGATGGCATCTAGAATATATCCATACTCTTCAGCAACGGGGGAAGTGGAACCTGCCAACTGTCAACCTGCGCGTCGGTGACCTCGTGTTAGTGCATCAACCTGCACCACCTCTCGCATGGCCTCTGGCTAGGATAAGTAGTGTTTCTCCAGGAAAGGATGGTGTAGTAAGAGTGGTTCATTTGAAGACAAAGCAGGGAACCTTGACAAGACCTGCTACAAGGTTTTCCCTCTACCTCTACGCTCATAATGAACTTGCGCCATAGTGCGCTCAATTTTTGTAAAAGAGATATTTTTATTTTCCTTTATGAACTTTTTATTTTTATAAACTCTAAAGATATTATATTTGTGTTAGTTCTCTTTGAATCCTAGAAGGATTCAAGGCCCCCGGTATGTTACGTATTTAAAATTAATATAGACTCATTTCTTTTATTTTAAACCCGCCGCCAAAGTCAGACAAAACTCTCCCGTGATAAGATTGGTTCTGCAGTTTGAACCAGCAGAGCAAGTTAGACCTTTCCGGAGTGTAGTTCGATACACCACTACGTTCTAATATATTCTTATACTTTCAATCTTTGTACCTTCGGTACTAGCACACGTAAATGTAACTGTTTTATTGATTATTAAACCTATTGTTATCAGTGCGTGGAATACGAACAAGTTTTCTGGCCAGAAATCGCTTATTTAATACGCGAGTGTGATAAGTGCGTATTCCATGGTGCACGTAAGTACAATCTATTAGTTTATATAATTATAATAATTATTGGTCCTCCGAAATTATTGTTACCAAACACTTGGCAAAAAAACACTACTTACTGATATTTTCAACAGGCACATTTGCCTCTTGTCCGTGAATCACAGCATTGAAAAAACGTGACTCACAGCAGTGTTAAACGTATCTGCTGAAAAATATCAGTAGGTAGTGTTTTTTTCCCAAGTGCAATGGTAGTAATGAATACTATTTAAATGTGAAAAATTCAGTTATAAGTAAATGTTATGGTCTTTATAAAATATAACAAATTTATTTTCTTTTAGAATAAATGCTTCTACCATACTTTAAAGTTTTGTCAAAGAAGTTGTAACTAAATCTTTGCTAATTTCTACTTCAATAATTAAAGATAGTTGGGAATTTAAAGCAAGAATTGATTGTATTTTTGTCATCAAAAAGTTACTCTGTGATTTGCTTGATGCTATGTCATTATTTTAAAAAATTTCTACTGATTTTAATCATATTTTTTTTATAAATGTTAGAGATATAACTTAGCCCTTAGTATGCTGAAATAAGTTTTTATATTTTCCTTGTACAATAAAATCTATTGAAAAATAGATTTTTGCAGTTATTTTTAGAATTGGGTTATCTTTGTTATACTATATAAAAATACATATATACACAAACACATACAAAATACATGAATGGCTGCTGGTTTTCATGATATGAATTGATTATAAATAGCATGCATTGGAATAAAATTAACAGAGTGGTCATTTTATAAAAAGTCAACATCCTGAATTTTATTTAAATTTTTGCAATTATCATTACAATACATTTGTCAAAACTTGTAAATATGAGAATAATGTTACATGTCTGCCAATATTAAAACAAATAATATAAACAAAAAACAATTTTAAGTCAACTGAAGAATAGTGCCTACTTGGGTCAATGAAGAAAAAAAAATATAGTTACTTTTTATTTACTAATTACAATTTATACAAATGAAGTATCATAATATATGCGTTAAAACAGCGGTTCTACAGTGTTGAACTTGCTTGCCCATATTGTGTTGTGTCAAGATATCTTGTAATACGCATTGCCTAGGGTTTAGTAGTAAAATTATTGAGCCTTTTTAAACTATATTTTCTCATGCTTTCCCCTCTTTTCTATTTAAATAGTATTGGGGGAAATTAGCTTATTATTAAATTGTTGCCTCCAACTATATGCAAGGCTTCCAATTAGAGCCTCAAGCCCTAGGTCCATACAGGTTGGTAGTTTGTGATCTGCACAGTCGGTCAATTAAATCATCAGTACTTAGCTATTAGAAAAAATGTATGTACCATTAATCAATTAAGGTAACAGTTGTTAGTTGTATGTAAGACCCGTTTTACTGTTTTTATAGTAAATAATTACTTATTGAATTTATCGAGAATGTAGAAATGAAAAGAATTTTATAATGCTATTTAAGTGGACATCTTGATTTTTGGAGTTTCTATTATAAATTCTTTTTGTTTCAGATGATGAACTTAGAAGAAAAAATTAATTTTCTTAAAGGATGATATTGTATATATAACATAATTTTCCGCCATGTTTTCAATATTACCCTTTATTTAATGCTTCAGATCTTATTATATTAGACAGTTATTTTAGAAGTAGTTAACATGAGTGGATTGATAATTCAATATTATTACAGTCAAGAAATTAAAATATGAACATCACCTTTTACTATATACATTCCTTTGTTATGTTCCATATTACATAAATATACATTCCATTTTAACATATTGCACATAAGGCCATTTATTTACGAGGGTAAGTCAATAATTATCCGCAATATAGTTATAAAATTTTATTGAAATCAAATAGGAAACTTACAAGTACATCTTTTTTCGACATAGTCCCCTTGCTTTTCAACGCACTTGGTCCAACGTTGTTCAAGTTTCCTGATGCCCTCGTGGAAGAAGGTTTTGGGTTGAGATGCGAGCCAGGAATGCACCGCTTCTTTCAATGCTTCGTCTGTCGTAAATCGACGGCCCCTAATTGCCTCTTTGAGTGGACCAAACAAGTAAAAATCAGATGGAGCGAGATCGGGACTATATGGAGGATGATCCAATACTTCAAAATTGAGTTTCTGAAGCGTTTCTGCAGTGTGGGCAGCTGTATGCGGACGGGCATTGTCGTGCAACAACAACGCCTTTTGACAGCAGTCCTCGAAGTTTGCTACGAATTGCAGGCTTCAGCTTAGCAGTAAGCATCTCACTGTAACGTACACTGTTTATTGTTGTGCCCCTTTCCTGATAATGTTCCAGTAATGGACCTTGTGAGTCCCAAAAAACCGTAAGCATAAGTTTTCCTGCGGACGGTTGGGTTTTGAATTTTTTCTTGCACGGCGAATTTGGATGTTTCCATTCCATACTCTGCCGTTTACTCTCCGGCTCGTAATGATGGATCCATGTTTCGTCACCAGTAACGATCCTGTCTATGAAGTTGTCCCGTTCGTTGACATAGCGATCCAAATGTTTTTTGCACACGTCCAAGCGCGTTTGTTTATGCAACTGTGTCAGTTGTTTTGGAACCCATCTTACACAAACTTTATGAAACCCAAGTCTGCTGTAAATGATTTCGTAGGCAGAACCGTGGCTAATTTGCAGACGATTTGCCACGTCGTCAATAGTTATCCGTTTGTCTGAGAGAATCATTTCACGTGAACGCTCAATGTTTTCCTCGTTTATGGCGGTAACTGGTCGTCCAGCTCCTTCATTTTGCGTAACACTTGTGCGACCATTTTTGAATTTTTCAATCCATTCATAGACACTCCGTTGTGGCAAACAATTGTTCCCGTACTGTACCAAAAGTCTTCGATGAATTTCGGCCCCTGATACACCTTCCGACCACAAAAAACGGATCACTGAACGTTGCTCTTCTTTGGTGCAAATAGAAAGTGGAGCGGCCATTATTAACAGCACGGCAGCGATAACGAAACTAACCTAGCAGCTTGTAACGTGCATAGACATAACAACGAATAAACAAAGCATGCGTCATCAACGCAAAAGGACAGTACTGCCAACATAAACAAAAAATATACCTATATTGCGGATAATATTTGACTTACCCTCGTATATAATATTCAAATATATATAATCTTTAAGATTATATTTGTTTATTTGTAAGTAAAAATATGAAATAATAATACTTTCATTCAACAAATCTTTTACAAGATTATAAATGGTTTCAAAATATTTAAGAAAATGTTTTATTGGAGATAACTTTTTAACAACGCCTTTTGCTTACAAAAAAAAAACCATGTCGTTATTATATTAGAATTTTATGGAAGTATATTTCTAATAACTACATAAATCAACTGTGGCATAATGTTTAATTTAAATAAATAAAACCTCTATGCCACAAATAAGTCTTTCATTTATTTAGCACCGTATGTACATTTCGATTGCACAGCCATCTCTGAGGTAGTTTGTTTTGTAAATTGCCTCTGAAGATGATTGTTGTGCAATCGAAATGCACATAAGGCCTTAAATAAATTGAAAATTTATTGCCGGTATAGAGGTTTTATTTATTTAAATTATATTTCTAATGGTTTGACATGTAGTGAATGATTAACCCTTTTCACTCAGAAACGAAAGATCTATTACCTGCCTTGCATTTCACATTATGCCCTATGTGAGATAGTAATACTTGGTTTATGCAGCCTAAAACTAAAATTTTAGCATGTTTTTATACTAATATAAATTGTAAGTTAGAAATTTAACTATGATTGTAATACATTTATATGCAATGTTAGAGCAAAGGGTGTAACATTATAATTTTGAGATATATACAACATAAAAAACACAATTATACATAAAATTATTTTAAGAGTTATATTACACCACAGTGACAAAAAGGATAACTATGAAGATGTCGTTTTTTCCATTTAGTTAGTTCCATAACATGTGTTACTGGCAACCTATAGCCCAAAATTTCTTAGTTGATACCAACCTTTGCAACATTTCATTTGTCTTCAAGAGATTATTTTTTTTCTTGACAATAATTCTGTGAAGCAACATAGATATGTACTTGGGCAATCCAGAAAGTAATACATTTTGAAATTAAAAATCTGTAACTGATTTTTTTTAGAGCATTAATTCCTGAGGAATTAAGGCTGATATTAAATATTGCAGTGGTTTAGTTACATAATTAATTAGTTGACCTGCAATGTTAAATTTAATTGAAATGTAAGAGTTATGTATTCGTTAAATAATTCAACTCACAAATTTTTAATTCAAACAATCAACGTTACTTTATTGAGAAAAATGTATTAGATCATATAGCAAACATATTAGAGATATACTACGCTAGTTACATATTTTATAAATTTTACAGATTAATTTTTTTTTAGAGCTTTACTGTCTACAAATCTATGGCTGAGAAATGACCCTTTTTTCGAGTTTGCTTTGTGTGTTCATTTTATATTTAATTTTATAATTTCAACATATAAAAAATCTACAACATGATGCCAAAAAATTACATTTACTTCATTATTAATAAAAAGAAATACAGCATTGAACGTTTGAAGTTTTAAATTTTGAATGGTTACGTTTAAAAAGTTAAATTCGCAACTTGTTCACTAAACTGCTTAATTTTTTACAATTTAGCTGTTTTTGTTACAACTGGTGAAGCCATGCGTTGTTCTATGGATTCCCTGATTCTGCGGATTGTGTCATCTCGCTTGTAATTACGAATTTGATCCCGGCATTGTACCGTAATGCAGCATTTCATCTACTAAACAAAAAGAATATAAGAAACTGTTACATCTTTAAAAAAAATAAACTTTTCCTCGCTCTGCTATCTTAATGCACGAGCTGTTGACTCATGGTTTGGATGAGACAGAGATTTTACACAAATATACTATACGTAGCATTACTTCAACACAATAAACTTTAAATAACTTTACACTTTAAAAATAAATTCATTTCTTTGCTCCTCGGTTTTAGAGACGTGCGTCCCCGGCTACATTTTTATATCGAGAGAGGGTTTAATCATCTCGCTAGCACGCTCTACCCTAATTACCGCACACCCATCTGCGCATATTATTAGTTTCAGATTTACTCGCTAGAGGTCAGTATTCTCCATGGATTAAATTTTTACAAATTCACAATTTTTTATATACTTATTTATTATTGTTATATTTTGCAATTAATTCACGTTTGTTTTCTGAATCTTATTTTTAATATGTAACACCATCTAAAATGTGTTACAAATCAACAAAACGAAAGAAAAATTGTTATATGCGTTTTAAGACTACACTTTAAGCTATTTTTCAACGTAATTCCCATTCAAATTGAGGCACTTATCATACTGTGACACAAGTTTTTCCAACTTAGAAGAAATCTGCCCCCTGAGATCTTATCCACCGGTTAAAGTCTTCAAAAGGCATTGTAGGATGGGACCACTGTGATCCTTGTTGTAAACGTTGATGCAACCACTTTTAAAATCAGTACACCACTGCCTCACTCTGATTTCACTCATTATTCCATTTCAATAAACTTCACAAAGTTTGCAATGGATTTCAGTTGCATTGTAGTTTTTTGCCAACAAAACCTAATCATTGAACGCTTTTCAGTGTAACAGAATTTGTAATTACAGTCCATATTTTAACTAGTCACACACAGGAGGGATACAGTTCTCCTGCCACCACAACATAATGCATACTGAAAATAGGAATATTCTGACTCCAAGATGGTGGCTCTAGCCCCGCTTATTGCAGCGCTAATTCCAAAGTCTTACTTTCTGGATTCAGCGATGATGGAAAAACTAAGCGGAAATGATTTGTCATGTAGGAGCTATAGCCTAAATAACAGATAAGTTATTTGAGATACAACTATGACTAAATTAGCTTTGTAAAGCAGATGCATGACTGCGATCAAGAAATGCTAACCTTATTCAAGCAAAACCATATGATTTAGTAGTGTTTTAGTTAGTTTTAGGTTGTATCACATTTGTAGTTTTAATGTAATTTAAATTTTATTCATTCATCTGTATTTTCTTTTAACTGAAATTGATTCCAGAACTGATTACTACCCTTGATTATTTGGGTGTTATGATTCTTTAATTTTACACATTACTGAAATTTCAATCATTATAGGAATGATTTGATGAATACATTCTGTGTTACTACTTATTTACTTCTATATGTTTACTACTTATTTCCCTTTCTTTGTGAATTATTTTCCATTCTTTATTTATGATCATAATTTTTTATACAAGTTAAAATTTTTTTTTCAAGTTTTATATTATTTTAGTGTGATCCACATTTAGTTATACCACAATATGACAATTATTTATAATATTAATGCATTTTCAATACAGTTATTCTTAAAATAGAGTTGTTCATTTTATTACAGGATGATATTGTTGCAAAATTCACATAAGACTAAAATTCTCAATTCATAAAATATGTTAGATAAAACTAACATAACCATATTATTCAATATTCTTTCAAGTTTATTATAGATCAAGTTTAATATACCCTTTAGTTTAAAGTTTCAACTGTTTGTCTTAACTATATTTTTAATACTGGTTTTATAGTTTGGGTATTCCAAAGTTCATTTTAGAGACTTTTAATCATAGACTTTATGTTATAAATAAAATTATTTGAAGCTTTTGTTTTGCTGGCAGTCTTAAAACGGCCATTGATTATTTTCAATTTAAAAATGTTTATAATTTTATTTAAAAAATTGTCTGTGATAATACTTTTGTACTTTGTGATAATAAAAAGTAATTACTACTGAAGTTAGTCCTTTTAATTTAATTCACAACCTTTTTGGTTTCTGTGAAAAGAATTATTGCAATGACTTTTAGTATTTCTCCAGTATGGTAAATTATTTGAGAACAACAATGAGTTATATGAATGAAAGAGGTGATATATGCTTGAAGCAAATATAATGATCATACGTTTCCAGTGAGAGTACCAATATTTCTCATGTACTGTATTCATCTTAGAATATTATATTGTAAAACTTGGACATACTTTTATTAATTAGGATATACTTTTTTCGGTAAATAATTTCTTTGCATGAAACCAACCCTCACATTGTCATCACTGGCGCATTCATTAAAGTGGGTCTGTCGAGTGAAATCTACTACATTGCTTTTCTATGACAAAATAACTTACTAAAGGTTACAATATAATTTATTAAAATTCTTTACAAAAAAAAAAAAAGTTCTGCTTTGTTTTTGTACAATGTAAGATCATTAAATGAATTATATTTTGTCTGCCACTCTTGCTCTTTTAATGGTAATTCAGTGTCCTTAAATTGAGTAGTAGTTTGTAACCCCCTCCGTATTTTTTAAAATGGGTATTTACTTTTAATTTATTTTTAAAAACCTTAGCTACCTTTATTCACAAATTGTTATTACTTATACCTTGATAAGACTAAATTGTTTTCCTTAACAATTGTATCTTATGATTAGGCCTAGGTAGACTTACTGTCTATCCAAATCGTTCTAAAGACGACAGGTTACATTAAAATTTTCGTCTGTATTTTCAAAAAAGATTTAATTTTAAAACAATTAAAAATATTAACTTTTAAAAAAATCATTCTACAAGTCTAACAACATGAATTAAAATACAAAAGGTTCATGTCTTGTACAAATGGTCAAGGCACGCTAGGTCAATGCACACTGGATTTGTATATTTACTGATCTGAAATGATCGAAAAACATCAAGAAATTAAATTAAAAACATACCTTGAAAATAACTTGAACTTATATGGTTTTGTTAGCACATATTAAAACTTTATACGGGTTTACTCTTAAAACAGAGTTAAATTTTGATAATTCAAAAATAAACGAAACAAAGCTACTTATAAAACATTTTCGGTAGTTATTAAATTTTGAAAATCAAATTATTTAAAGTTTAATATAAAAATTTAACCCAAAATAATAACCATTGCAGGACCATGACGATTCTCCCTCCAGTGTGGCTAGTAGAAGAACAGATGCGCCGTTTCTACAGTAACATAACATGGTTACTGAATCGTCACCCTTATACATTCAGAAAAGACCTTTCATGGGTTTACGGTTTATCATGGCCTTTTCCCTTAGTGTTGTCACAAAATATTTTTAGAAACAATAATTTCTCTTCTAAGCCGATTTCACATTAACTAAAATAAATATTTATGCAACATGCTGAATTGTAACAAAAAATTATTTCAGCATGTTACAAGTTATTAGAAGTAAAGTATACACTATGTGCTAGGACAGATTTCTTGTATATGAAAAAATAGTCTTTTAAGGGCTAAAATATTGTTTTGAAATGTCACTTTTATTTTTATTATTGTTGGTGTTTAATTCCTTTGGTTCTAATTTTGTCTATAAATGAAAATTCATAATTTTTAACACTGACCGTGTGTAGGAGCTTGCGTCATTGCTTTGTGTCATCAGATGTACTATCAAATTTTGTACAATATTATCATTACTTGTAAATCTAAAATCAAGAACTCGTTAGTCATTTACTGACTATGACTTCTCAATGATTATAAGCTTCTCACTGACAGTTAATCTTGTACTAGTAATATTTTATCGACCAAAAAATTAAAATTACTTTACCAGACGACGTACAAAAAGACAACCACATCGTAGACCGAAACAAAAGTAACGCAAGACGGAGATGTAAAGTGTGCCACAGTCAAGTGTTTTTACATGTTGAATGTTTTGAAATATTTCACAATTCAGATTGAAATAAATTGTAAAAAGTAAAACTATGTGTACATTGTGTTTCAAAAAATCGTTTCATGTAATGATTGTAGTGTTTATTTCAGCACACACCATTTCCCAACGTTGCGTTTAAGGCAACGCCGTGAGATGCAGGGAACTCCCAACGTTATGCGAACGCAACAGGTCATTACTCAAAAACTAAAACCATCAGATTCATATTCAGGTTTTATTTTATTAATTATATAGTAGAAATGTAGATTAAATAATGAAAAATCACATAAAATATAGATGTTGTCCTATTGGGAAGAAATGGGTTAATGTGACACAGCCTGATCCAGGTAAAAAAAATCCAGGGAGGGGTTATGTAACGATGTACTTTTGTACTACATAATCACAACCATTCTAATTGGAAGTAGATATATGATTGTTTCAAGTAAATAAGTTATACTTTTTTAACATTGTAATTATATTTTAATAGCAATATAGAGCTGAACATACAATTTAGTTATATGCCTGTTTGTACAGTTCCTTAATACGTACGTACATACATTACTTATCAGTTGTGGTAAAAAAAAAAAAAAGTAATGGCGGTTCGCTTGTTTTGTTGTTAACGTTTCTTTGATGAAATATCCCTCCACTTTCAAAAGATTAGACGATCGGCTGCTGTGTTTCGTCTTGTTTTACGCACTCAATCAGCTCCTTAAATGCCTGGGAAGCTTCACTATGCACCATGATTTGTTTTCTTTTGTCATCTTCAATACATTATATGTAAACTGACAATATGAAGAATCAAACATAACTACCTGAGTGGGAAAAGAACAAAGAGCCTACTGCTAGCGGCAGAGATCTGGCCCGACGGTAAGGAGCCTTGCAGAATAAAGACCCCTACTTTATTTTCATATTATGTCTAGATATGAGAGGTATTACTGTATTAAACATTTTGTGTGCGACTGCTGTTGCAGCTGAATGCTCAATTGAAACTGACATTGTAAAAGCTCAGTGTTTTTAAACTCAGAAGAGAATTACTAGATTGGTGGTTTCTTGAAAACTTTGATATGATTGAGGGAGCAGGCATATTAATTTCTCGACATGCAAGATAAAGGATCAATAATCCTCAATGAATTATAATATTTGTCTCATTCTCCAATAATCTTTATTTTGTTTTTAAATTTACCGTAGTCTTTTTCCTTTCTGCCCATTACATTGTTAATTCCACACTTGTTTGTTTGTGTAACTGTTTCATTGTAGTTTAACTTTCAAAACAATTTTTGTAATATCATCATCAATTTAACCACTAACAGTCATAGCAACAACAAAAACTTCTCTGGAACAGGAATAAGTTTGCCCATTGTGGTACCATTTATTTCAATCACTGATGGCCTTACGGATTTATACAGTTGTAGTAAATATGCATAGTTTTGGTTAATTCTATTAAAAATCATTGTTTAATATAGAAAAATATAATTAGTAAAAATTTGTTGAAAAGTCTAATAAATTTGATTTTAGCTTAGCTCAAAACTATGATTAATTAAAAATTTAAAACAAAGTGATTACTTTTATAATAATTTTAATATAAAACAAATAATAAATTTGTATCGTTTTATTTTACTAGGAGAATTTTCTTAATGTTTTTTACAGCTAATGAATAGCAAAAACAATTAGCATTGGGTTCTGAAGCAGGTTAGCCAACTAGGGAAACTAAATTTGCATGTTACAATAACTACTAAGGATAAACAAATAATATATATATTCAGTATTTTGAAAACTAACTGATTTGTATCAGTGTAACGGTTTTTTAATATTACTACCAAATAGTCCCGAGAGCAAACTGTTCTAATTGTCGCCACGAGAGACCAGCACTTTTCAGCATCTGAGTTAAACAGCTGATTTGCGGGAAGCGTGTGCTGTCTGGTCCCTTATTAAAAATTGTACAATTATCAAGCTAAGAAAGGAGTCGTGAGAGGACCTACAAGCGTTCCTGGTGACCGAGGGTGAACATTCCTGGGCATGCCACCTTCCCGAGGGAACTAGTATCCAGCCGAAGGTAACTTTTAGTCCTAATGACGACTCGTGAAAGGTAATTGATTAACTTAATATTTCCTTTATATTTATTAGAATAAAATTTATTTGTATACACTGTCCACAACCCACGGAGGATTATTTGTTATAATTAGTTGTTCTAAATGCTATTTCAAAATTAATATTAATGATTTCTTGTTTTATCAAATCCTCCGACGGCAGTGCGATTTCATCAGTGAAACAGTACCATAGGAAAAACTTGTGGTTGGACATTGATTCATACGCTACTGTCACAAGCCCAAGCTCATGAGTTTATCTCAATAGGTTAAACAATATAAGGAAAATAATTATTTTAATACAACTTTATTTGAATAAAACAACATCTATTACTTTATTGCTGCTTCAACAAGATTTGCCTTCACAATTCCTTTATCACCAACTCTCCATTCTACTCCTTTGTATGTTGCAACACCTTCACTATTAGTTTTCAGGTCAGGAGCTACAGTTTCAAATATTTTCTTCTTTGGGATAAGAATAGGGTCAGGATTTCTAGTATAGCCATTGACAGTGATTAAGTCACCAGGGACACTGCCTTCTGGAGGATTAAGTGGTTCTATAGCTTCAGGGGTAGATGCACACATCACCATTCCTTGAGATAGGATACCTCTCATTTTCATAGGTTTCAAGTTACACAGAACTACAACTGAGCGATTCTGAAACTCTTCTAAAGGTACATGGTTCACCAGACCACTCACCTATAAAGAGATAAAATATTATTCAATTATAAAATTAACACTCAAAAAATTTAAAACAAAACTTAAAAAATAAGTTTAAATAATTTAATAATTCTCTAAATTAGTGCCATTGTTAGGGTATAATTTCATGAAGATGTATACTATTAAAAATTGGACAAGTAATATAAACAACATTTTTATTTTAGTTACTTTTTATTAAATAATTAATTAAATTAATATAAATAAAGTAAAATAACCTATGTGTTTAAACAGCTGTACTACCACATAGCCACTAACATAAAATCAGCTGTCTTATGAAGTCATATGTTATCACTTATTTTAAACCGAATGGGAGAAAATAACTATGTTGCATACTAAGAGTTTTTCTCCCATATAAAAATGAAATTAATTCATTATTAAATTTAAATAATGAATTAGTATTTGAAAAAAACTGTATTAACACCATGGTCATCTACTAAAGTTTATGAAAATGTATTTGAACTTGAGTGGACTGAATAAAACCTATTTTATTAACAATTGAAAATTTAAACAACTAGATAGGAGACCGACAGACTTATGTAAAGGCAATAGTCCAAAACTGCAATCTCTTGGATATAAATAAATAGACACATATAAAAAACTTATCACACTATTGAAATATTTTGATCAAAATGATCTTTGTCAATCAAAAAAGAGAAAAAAAGACAAACTGGTCGCTGGGCGGAGGAGTGGGAGTAGCCCATAGCGATTTTACGTGTACTGTTTCTTTTTAGTCCCAGTATGTTTGTAACCTTCTGATGATGCTAACTGTGTTGGCGAAATGTACATCAAGGGTGTTTAAATATTTGTAGCAAGGGTTATTGTTATTTATTTATTTTAATGGCAATAGTCCAAAACTGCAATCTCTTGGAAATAAATAAATAGACATATATAAAAACTTATCACACAATTGAAATATTTTGATCAAAAATGATCTTTGTCAATCAAAAAAGTGCTCTTTATATACATGTATATATATATATATATATATATATATAGATTTTTTGGACAAGGGGACTGACAGACTTACCTTGGTAAGAGTCCACAATATAAGTTGGAACTTATATTTATTTTATTTCATTCTCTCATATTTCTTTTTGTGTTTTCTCTTCGATTGACAAAGACCACTGTGTGGTTGAAATATATCATTGTTTAAGTGCTTTTATGTGTTTCTATTTCAAGACTACAGTGTGGACTCTTACCAAGGGAAGTCTGTCAGTCTCCTAGTCCAAAAAATTTAAATAATCTTTACCAACCAAAACTAACCTAAATATATATATATATATATATGAAGTTGATATATTACTATTGTAAATACTTTTATTCACCACTAAGTGCAATAATTTTATCTTGTTGTGATGAGGCACCTTTCGATCACACAGAAGTGACCGAAAGGTGCCTCATCACAAGGTAAAATTATTGCACTTAGTGGTGGATAAAAGTATTTACAATAGTAATATATCAACTTCATAAAGTCAGTGCAATGGAAAAATAATGGACAACGTAATATATATATATATATTACTGGTGAAAAATACCAGGAAAATATCAGTGATTCGACAATGGTCAAGTGACCGAAAGGTGCCTCATCACACAAGGTAAAATCATTGCACTTAATGGTGGATAAAATTACTTTAGTAAGGATAATATTACAATAGTAATATATTAACTTCATATATATATATATATATATACAGTAAACTCCCGATTATCTGTGGAATAGAGTGGTCCGGCAACGCCGGAGAACGAATTCCCCGGATAATCCGCTATGAACAAAGAATACGCAAAACTATCGATAATCGATTATTATACCATAAGTTACACAAATAATGACCCTGGTTAATGCAATTCACAAATAATCTTCAGAGAACAAAATAAATACAGAAAATAATTTAAAATTTCGATGTATTAGACGGATTATAACATGTACATTTATATGTCTAACTATTTACAATACATACATAAGTATATGTTTGACATAAGTATGTTTGTACATATGTAATTTCTTTTACACATAATACTTTCACTTTTTAACAAAAAAATCTGTCACTTTCGTCTCTTTTTTTGTGAGCATTGATTTAGCTTTAATGTTCGATTTAAGTTCCTTGAGAACCATTCTGTCGCACAGTGAAGAGTCGTCTTGCTCTAATTATTGTGTCCGTTGTTTTCATCTCAAAAATTTTATTTCTACCATATACAGGTTTATTTGGGACATTAAAATGTTGTTTTATTTATAGGTTTACAACAAAAAAAGGAAATTTACACAAAATATCAACTAATACAAATGATAAAATAGCATGACAATAAATAAAATTCAATAAAAAAAACAGAGAAATAAAAATAACGCATGAAAATTCAAACTACCTACTACTTATTTTAGTACAATAACCACTCAACGTTCAACTCTGAATGTTTGTTTCTACTTGTGTCACAAAGCCATAAAGATCGATAATGTATATGACAGACATGGATAATGCGTATGTCATGTCCTAGACAATTTATAGTCGAGATTAGCTGACATTTGTTTACAATCTTATTATACGCATTAGGTTTTCGTGCGTCCAGGCATTTTGTCATTGTCTCTTATATACAGTAGTCTGTTCCTAACTCGAGTTGGTTCATTCAGTCTAACAGGACAGTTATCGTTTATCCTTGCGTTATTTGAGATAGCTTAGTTTATTTTTATGATCGTTGTTTTTACCGGATATTGTGCCTCGTTGAGTGGTTAAAAAAAACAATAATGAATCTGATTGTAATAAAAATTGCATATTTGTAAAACAATGGCAGACCCCGGAGAATCCGAAAACCGGTTAATCTGTCCACGGATAATCGAGAGTTTACTATATATATATATATATATATAAAGAACTAAGTCAAAATACAAATACAAGAATTATAATTGAATTTACAATTCAAAGCTTTTTGTTGGCTAACAGTACCAACATAATCAGGAATATTAAACAATTAAAATTAACATATGTGCAAATTAGATCAAATAAATAGCTATGCCAAATCAATTACAATGTTGTTAAACATTTTTTTTATTTATTTTTTTTCATTTTTTAAAATATTTTTATATATTTTTTTTTATTTATTTTTTTTATTTTGCTGCCCTAACATTACAAACACTTTAGATTTTACTTGTATTTGTTCATTTATCAACTCATTATTAGTATTATATTATTAGAATATATTAGAATTGTAAATTCAATTATAATTCTTGTATTTGTATTTCGACTTAGTTCTTTATTAATACACAAGAATACATATTACAATATATATATATATATATATATATATATATATATATATATATATATATATATATATATATATTTATAGGTTAGTTTTGGTTGGTAAAGATTATTTAGATTTTTTGGACTAGGAGACTGACAGACTTACCTTGGTAAGAGTCCACACTGTAGTCTTGAAATAGAAACACATAAAAGCACTTAAACAATGATATATTTCAACCACACAGTGGTCTTTGTCAATCGAAGAGAAAACACAAAAAGAAATATGAGAGAATGAAATTAAAAAAAAGTTATATATATATATATATATATATATATATATGTATATCACAAAAGAAAATTTAAGAAATAAGACGAAATAATTTTCTAATCCTTTAAATTAGTGTCTTTGTTAGGGTAAAATTTCTTGAAGATGTATACTATTAAAAATTAAAAAAGTAATATTAAGAATATAGCAGTTTTTATATTGCATCCATAAATAAATTTGAATACTTTAGGAAGTGATAATGAACTCAAAGAAGCTCTCAATCAGTAATTTCACATTGTCGGCAATAGTGTGCATAAGGCTTAGAAGAGCTGGTGAAAAGGTACAAGTGTTTAAATTTGAACTTTGTGAAAAAATATCTTAGGTATCAAAATGTTTGTGTAACAAGTTTCCATTGAATTACATTAAATAATAATCTGTTTAGAAAAAACTGTTCCTTATTTTCCAAACAACCAAGGTAGTTGCTCAAGTGAAGATATAATCAAATAATATAAGTTAATTATTTGTTTAATTCAAAACTTTACTTAGAATTTAGTTAACCAGTTTGCATAATTTAATATGTTTAAAAGATATAAAAACAAATACATGTGAAAAAATTACTAATTAGAACAGAATTAGACATTTTGGCCAATGAACAGTAATTCAAGTTAAAGATGGAAAAAAGGTTTTGAATGGTACATCATTAAAAACATTTAGACAAAAATGAATGTTAAGAAAAGCATTCACTAGAAATTCAACACCTTTTCTTGGCATTATAAACTAAATAAAGAATTGGAAAAAAAATATTAGAACATTAGATACTTGATTCTAAATAACAAACAATAAAACTATATAATACTTACAATTGTTCGAGGGGTTTCTTCTCCAAGATCTATCTGTTCCACATACAAGGTGTCAGCGTCTGGATGCTTTTTAGCTTCAAGAATGTAGCCTACACGAAAATCCAGTCTCCCAACATCAACTGGCGGTTCTTCTGGAACTTCTATATTAAAAAAAGCTATACAGTAGCTCAATTTTATAAAACGTTTACAAATCATGACATCTAAGTAGTTTATATGTTTAATAAATTCACATTCGTTAACCCTCGAAGTGCTAACGGCTCGGTGCCGAGCTGTTTGGGTCCCCTTCAGAAGCGATAATCGCTGCTGAACAAAAACCCATGTTCCAATTTAGTTATATTTTGTATAATAATAAAGGAAAAGAGTTGGTTTATTTATTAATCTATGTGGGAAAACTTGTTGGATGACGTAATAGGCATAAATGAACGGGTCATGAGTCAGTAGTCATGCTTACAAGAGTCGTGGGGTGTAGTGCATGTCGGTGCCTTGGAAAAAAAATCCAAAAGTAGGTTCTGGTACCCAGGGTGTAACTCTGGTGTCCGCCCTGATTATTATAAGGATTTAGAACATTTCTGGAGACCTAAAGGGCGAGACATCAAAAAGCGTGCAGCAGAATCGGATTCTGATTAGGCATTGACATGCTCATAGACATAATGTGTAAATATGTATATAGGCTTATATGATTTTGATTTTTATGTTATATTTGTAAACGTAAGTGATAATAATTGCCAAGAAAGACAAGTTTGCCTGCTCACAAGTTATCCTACTAACCTAGTTAGAAAATAAATCATGTGAAATTTTGATGATTTTTCTTGGTTACGGTGGTGCTTATTATGATAGAAACACTAATTTTTGAATATAAACTATCTATGTTATACGTTTCTATATTCAGGACTAAATTGTGCATCTTTTGTAAATTTTGGTTTTCAAAATTTTACAATGGCGTTTTTAAAATTAACTGGAAAGAAAGAAACATTTTCAAGTAAAATTTGCTTTCTATTCATCGACAGCTTTTTATGCTTGAATATGATTTGGTAAGTTTCTCTTTTACATAATTTTATTCTATTGGTTATTGTGAACATTTTGATATATAATGTGTTATATTTTAGAGCTATTTTGTATTTTCTATTTAATTAAACATAAAATCCTGTGCATCACCAACAAAACACCTAGCACTGCTGAGTGTTATTACAGCACTTGGAGGGTTAAAGATCTACACATATTAACCTCAATAATTTCATTACTCTATGTAAGAGATTAAAATTCTTTGTGACAATAGTAAATAAATTTTATTACATATTTATCTTTCTTGGAAAAATAATTTAATTAAAATGCCTAGTACAAATTATTTTAGAGGTTATATATCCTAAATTATAAGTCATTTATGGCTTATTATACTTTATATCAAAGCTTTGAAGCATATGGATAAGTTAACGATAAGGCTTTTTTAGGACACAGTAGAAACTCTGCTAACCAAAACAAAGGGGTTGAGGGGGTTTCGATTAACCAATATTTTGGATAAAGTTCTTTTTAAAATTCTAAGTGAAACAGGCATAGGAAACTAAAAAAATGTTTAATTAAACTTTCTTAAGCGTAAATAAATTACATTTTTAATGCATAGATTAATATATACAATAATATGCAATGATTTTATAAAAACCTACTTTATCAATTTTAACAATTAAATTAGTGTTAAAAATGTTTCAAATTTTTCCCTTCTAAAATGATTTCTAGCTGCTATATCCCTCCGTCGCTTCATTCGTAACACGTCAGCAGGCTTAGCTTCATCTGCTTGCTCAAAATCCCATAAGGAAAACTAAAAATAACCCATAAGGAAACGACTGGAAACCCATCTAAAGAATTGAACAAATTGATCATAAGACATTTTAGAACCTAAATGGCAATTTAGACATATATTCTCAGTTTTGTAAAACCTGATTTTATTGTACATTCTGTATTGCAGTACTGTACTGGACATAAAAACTAATACATCTTACCAGAGAAATTGCTGATATGATTGAAGGAAGTTCTGGTTTTGCCAGGCAATTCAATTTAGAAATGGATAATGCTGATTTAAAAATGTAGATTTTTTAGACCCAGTTGACGTAAAAGATGAAATGACGGTTAGAAACTTGACAAAATACCTTAGAGTTACGGTCTGAGTTGACAATGGGACACATATCCCGAAACGGCCGTCCTCAACAAATATAAGTAAGTGCTACTATAGGCAAGTTTGTAAATATTTACAAGTGTTTAGTGAAAACACCTTAGTTTAATTGAGCAAAGCTTACAAATTTTGGAAAACATAGAACAATGAGTGTATTTCTGCCACAAAACAAAAAAAATTAGCGAATAATGAGGTAGTTCTGCGTGAGAAGAAAAAAATCTTTAATTCCTCAAACAAATTTACTAGATTTTATAAAGCTTTCTATGTCAAAAAACTTCTTTTTACTTACTTCTTTGCAATATGTATGTATATATTATAATTTTTTGTTGTATTGTGTATTTAAGATTTTTATACATACACATTTTACTTCTAAATTAATAGTTTATTTAGTCTCTGGTCCCAACTAAACACGATTCCTATGTGATTCTATGTAAAATTATACCACGACTTAATTCGACACTAAATTATTTTAAAACAATGTAAAATACTGAAATTCATTATTTCAGCTTAAATTATACTTAGATTCACATGGGTCTTTCGACAGTTTATACAATTCGAATAATTCTAACTTTTCTATCATAAACTACTGTGCATAACCTATTGTGCACGATCTACAGGGAATACTCTTGGCATGTTTTTAGCAGCGTGCATTTCAACTCCGAATGTGATTGCCGTGTTTCCTCTCCTGGTTCTTTCCGTGCCATTTTGGGCTCTCTTGTTATACTTTCTTTACCAGATTTAACATTCGTAATCATTCATCTAATAAGTGTTGTGATAAATTTACAAAATTTAAAGTTCGGGTAGTCATAAACTAATGTTAAAGTGAAGTTTCGCCGAACGTAATGGACTACAAAATGTAAGAGTCAAACTGTAATAGTTTATAACCTTATGTTGTTACTGCTTATTACTGAACGTTAATCAGCAAGTTTTTAGCACGTGGTAAACTAGCAAGTGAAACTTTCATATTAGTAAACATTCTTGCTTTTTAGTCATTTAGTGATCATTTTATCTTAAGTAATTAAAAGTGTTTAGTGAAGAGCTCTACTGGTGTGCACACCCCACGCCGTCATCTACATCCTTATAGAACATTTTATTGTAAGTATTTTAGCTATTTATTTTGTTCATAACCTCTTTGTTACATATATTTAACGCAACTCACAGATTTGCCCTTTTTGGGTTTATCTGTGTTTCTTTGATGGTTTATTATTTTGTCTCTGCGTCAAACTTAAGGACTGATTGCTACAATAGGTAAGTGCAATAATAGCCTGACCTATTTTCAAGGTTAATATTTAATGTGTTAAAATTAATAATCTTAATAATTAAGATTATAAATCTTTATTAAAACCAGTCTAAATTAAGTAGATATCATTTATTGTTGTAAGTAAAACCTTTTTCAGAAGTCTAAAAATTTGTCTAAAATTTGAACGGACATTCATACATAAAATAGTATTTAATTGTATTACATTTTACAGCTTTCAATTAATTACAAAGATTTGTTCTGTTATCATAGTGAATTTTATTAAATTAGTAATAAAATTTGTAAGGGGCCAAAGTATAACACCTTTAAACAAACTCTTTTTGGAAGTAGTTGCTTCGGACCCAATATTTATTCCTTAACGTGACTATGAATAATCTACTTATGCTTCAAATTTTTTACCTTTCTTAGGTTTCAAAACCTTATCTTCCTTTTCTTTAATTTTGTTTACAGGTTGTTCTGATTTCACTTCTTGTTTATTAACATCTGTTTTTTCTGCATCACATTTAACAGTTGTGCCACGTGATTCGGGAAGAGGTACCTAGGAGACGAGATAAAATAAGTTTGAAAGTTATTCAAACTGAAACGAACAATCATAATACTATTAAGTAAAATAATAACATATTTCCATTTATTTTATTATATACATTATGTTAAAGGTAGCATGTAATACTTACGAAATGCTGTAATACTATGAAATGTAATAGTTACTCAGTATAATTTAGATTATTGTCTAACTACAAGTTATATTTGTATAACTTAAAGCTATTACAATATTGAAGTTTCTTGGTGTAATCATCTTGAATTCACTGATTAAACTAATTTTAAACTACTTAACTAAGTGAATACGTAATTGCTTACACGTTTCAAAACGATCTTTCCTTTTACGAAGCTAACCCTCTACTGGCGGCATTTTGACAGTTTACAAACGGTATGACGGGGATAGATTTATGACAGTGGAGTGGGGTGAGGTGTCGGCGTCTTGTGTCATGTACTGGAAATGTATTAAATGATCACACACACTTTGAAGCCAATAGCCTTTTCCAGTACATGACAAAAGACGCCAACACCTCACCCCACTCCACTGTCATAAATCTATCCCCGTCATACCATTTGTAAACTGCCAAAATGCCGCCAGTAGAGGGTTAGCTTCATAAAAGGAACGATCGTTTTGAAACGCGTCAGCAAGTAAGCAATTATTTATTCACTTAGTTAAATATTTTAAAATTAGTATTACAATATCTTACAAGGTTAAGCAGAAAGTAACAAAGCGTGAGATATACAAATGATAAAAAGCTCTATATTGGTATTACATATGTCTAAATTTAAAGAGAAATTCTGATAAAATCTACACAAGAAATATTGTTTATATTCTCTATAATGAAAACCATAAATTTAATTTCCTTTATGCCGCCAAAACCTATATTTATAATTATTTAATTTAAATTTTAAAAATCAGTATATGTGTCTGTGAAACAAAAGGACTGGTAGATTAAATGGCTATAGTGGTTATATATCAAATAAAGGCTTAATGTAATAATGAGTAATGACTTAGATAAAAACTTCAAGTTTATTAATAAAAAAATGTATGTCATACTTTAAATTATTGTTCCAGGTTTAACACTTCATTAAGGTATCTTGCAAAAAATTAAAATTTTTTTTTTTTTAAAGTAGTCTAAAGAAGAAAAAAAATTGAAATATATACACTTGAGTCCGGCTAATCCAAACTAATTGGGACCAAACGCTGTTGTTCAGATTAGCCGAAATAATGTAAATAATAGAGAACAGATTTGTAGTGTTGTAATATGAACAAATAATATGCTAAAGCAATTTTCAATAGTCTGTTTACATATGGTCTCTCTTTCAAAGACCGACGTCCCACATATGCATCGCTCGGGGTAGCTGAAATGGATTGACGGCCCATATTTGGGACACTGTTTGAGTGTTACTTTTATTCCTGTGACAAATCAGTGGTATATTTTAATGGTTTGTTATATTTGTATCTGTCTATAGACATGTCTGATGTTATGTGGAACATTTAGTCTCTCAGTTATTCGAAGGTCAATGACTTCAAAATACAGTTGACACCTTTGATTATTCCTTCTTGCCACTGCAGCAGTTTTTGTCTTGAATGATCATGTTTTACTAGGTTTACTCTAAATGACATTTATCACAAAAAATGTAAAAGTGTCACAAATGATAGGTGTGTTTGTAAATACTCTGTACTGTGTATGGAACTCAAATGTAAACATATTTTGTCTGTTATAATAATATTTATACTGTCTGTATTCTTTCCATATATACGCCTATATAAGCAATCTGCCTAGCATAACTAGCCAAGATGATTGGTTGGGTGTTTCTTGATATAAGCCTTTGTAGTGGCTTTGGATCACTCGGTCTACAATAAGATTTTCGTGCTACAGACCGACTGGCTCATATACCCCAAAAAACAGCAAAAACAAAAATATGTCCAATAGCAACTAAATTATTGTTCACTTTTATGTGGATTAAGGTATGTACAATATTTTTACAGCTTGTTTCAATTTAACCTGTAAACATTCAACAAAACATTTGTATTCCTCATGAATTATTTTTTTTTTCATTTCTTTACAATATTATTTACCTTTCTCATCTTTTCTATTTTATAAAAAATGATAGAACTTTTTGGATTAAGTGGACGTTCGGTTTACCCGTGTTTAGATTAACCTGACTCAAATGTATACACAGTAAACTCCCGATTATCCATGGAATAGGGTGGCCCGGCAACGACGGATAACCGAATTCCCCGAATAATCCGCTACGAACAAAGAATACGGAAAACGATCGATAATCGATTATTATACCATAAGTTACACAAATAATGACCCCGGTTATTGCAATTCACAAATAATCTTCAGAGGACAAATTAAATACAGAAAATAATTTAAAACGTCGATGTATTTGACGGATTATAACATGTACATTTATATGTCTAACTATTTACAATACGTACATAAGTATATGTCAAAAGTAAGTATGTATGTACATATGTAATTTCCTTTACACATTATACAAAAAAATCTGTCATTTCCGTCTTTTTTTGTGAGCTTTGATTTAGCTTTAATATGCGATCTAAAGTTTCTTGAGAACCATTTTGTCGCACAGTGTCTACTTGTGTCACAAAGCCATAAAGATGATAATGTATATATGACAGACATAGATAATGCATATGTCACGTCCTAGACTATTTATAGCCGAGATTAGCTGACATTTGATAACAATCTTATGATACACATTAGGTTTTCGGGCGTCCAAGCATTTTGTCATTGTCTCTTATATACAGTAGTCTGCTCCCCCCTTTTATTTCGCTGGCCCGCGTCGGGATGCTTCCCTTTCACTGTAAAAATTAGTACGTACATATTTACATATCTATTCCCTTCATCTTAACTTCTATTAAGCCTCATATGTATTTACGTCGTAATTTACCGTTTGGAAATTTAAACACATGAATCTGATTGGAATCAAAATTGGATATTTGTAAAACAATGGTAGACCCCGGATAATCAGCAAACCGGTTAAACCGCCCACGGAAATCGGGAGTTTACTGTATATATATTCACATCTAGCTTTGATGAGGTAAAGCCATCAAGTTGGAGTGTAAGTGCTTTATATAATGTATACAATCTTGACAACAAACAAAAATTTATACCAAAAACAAAAAATGTAGTTAATGGATATTATTAGTAATAAATTTGAATAGGAATAATACTAATATCAGACCCAAATATTTTAAAAAATAATAGTGATGTAGCACAAAAAACTTGTTAAGCAAACATTTTATGAATAAAAAATAAAATCGAGGAATTATATAAAAACTAAACTGTTTAGTGGTTGAAATTTATAATTTACATTTAATATTAACTAAGAATAAGCATCCAGTAAATTAGAATACAATTTTTAAATAGTAAATTACATAAAATAAAATTAAATAAAATAATGAGTAGACGTAAAGAGATATAAGAACTATATCTTTAAAAAAGTAATTGTGAATTTAAAAGCCTCTTTAAAATTAATTTCATATAATAAAACTAAAATATTTTATAGTAACAATAAAAAAACTTGTATTATTTTGCCCAACTTAATAATATAAAACTAAAATTATAATATTTTCAGCTATTTTAAGGCTGATAAAAGTAATGCAACGGGTGTAATAAATAAATAGAAATTAATGCTTAAAAATGAAAAGTATAATTCTAAAATTAATTACAAAGAATTCATACAACAAATTTCAACAAAAAAAAGTTGTGTATGTACATGAAAATTGTAATCAGAATTTAAAAGGTCTTATATTACATCAAGAAGATAAATGTATTAGACCACTAATTGGTGTTATAATCTCTCTATTCCACATAATTCAGAAAATTAACTATAAAAAGGAAATATATTAAATTTACAATATAACCTATAATATAACACAACTCATACCATGTTATGCTATTGGCTTAATATACCACTGATTAGAGACAATAAAATAAAGTTGTTAATAACATCACATAGCATGAGAATGCTAAAAGAAAAACAAACTGTACACAAATTTTAAAAAACACAAATTAAGATAAATAATTAAAATTATATGTATGCATATAATGAATGGATAAGGTTTCACATATTTGTCAAAACTTCCAATTTACGTATACACTTTGTATTTTGTGCTAGTAGGAAATAGCGCAAGTCTAAATAAATATATAGAACTAATGTTTTGATGACAAATAATTAAATTTTCATCTGTCCTTCCAAACAAATTTACACTAGTATATACATTTATTATTAAAACTCTAGTTATGTTATTGTTCCTAGGCTTCTGCAAAAAAAGATTTTGGTAAATGATTTTTTTAAATGATTAATATACTTACATAAAACAAAGTGTTTTACATAAGGCATCAACATTTTCTTAATACACTTTTTTATAAACTCCATAATATGGTAATTTAATCTCATATAATAATTAGACCTAAGTTAGTTTGCAAACATTTTATATTAAAAGAATTCATATTTGTTGATACCATCTTCACATGAACTACTACTTTTCACTAAAACACTTGTAAATAATTTACAACTTGCCTATAGTAGCACTTATTTATACGAGGTCTGTTAAAAAAATACGCGGACTGAGGTCATAAAAAAATGTACTTTATTTGGAAGTTACACGTCTGAGTACTCTACTCTACTCTATTTCAAAGTACTCTACTCCCCAGCGCACACACTTATCCCAACGGCGTTTCCACTTGTTAAAACAGTCCCGGTACGCTTCTTTTGTGATGGCGTTCAGCTCCGTTGTCGCATTTGCCTTAATCTCTGAAATCGTTTCAAATCTTTTTCCTTTGAGGGTTTTTTTGAGTTTTGGGAATAAGAAAAAGTGATAAGGAGCAAGGTCAGGTGAGTAAGGGAGGGGGTGGTAAAGAACAATGATCGAGTGTTTGGCCAAAAACTCACGAGTTCTGAGTGCTGAGTGAGCTGAAGCGTTGTCGTGATGGAAAGACCAGTTATCACTTCTCCACAGTTCTGGCCTTTTGCGTAGGACAGCGTCCCTCAGACGTTTCAGTACTTCAATGTAGGTAATCTGGTTGACTGTAGAGCCTTTAGGAAGGTACTCGTAGTGAACAACACCCTTAGCATAAAAAAAAAAACTGTCAGCATCACCTTGACATTCGACCGAACTTGGCGAGCTTTTTTGGGTCTTGGGGACGTTTGTCTCACCCATTGGGATAATTGGACCTTCGTTTCAATGTCGTAACCATACACCCATGATTCATCACCGGTTATAATTCTTGACAAAAAGTTCTCATCTTCATTTGAACGATCAAGCAGTTCCCGACAAACCCGGACGCAATTAGTTTTTTGGTCGTCGGTCATCAGGCGTGGCACAAATTTCACAGCGATGCGGTGCATCTTCAATTTTTCGGTCAAAATCTCGTAACAAGATCCAACTGATATCCCACACTCTTCAGAAAGCTCCCTAATGGTCAGACGTCGATTTTCGTGCACCAGGGTGTTTGTTTTGTCAACGTGTGGGTCGTCAGTTGACGTTGAAGGACGTCCAGGACGCTCATTGTCATCAATCGACTGTCGGCCACCCTTGAATCGTTCATGCCACTTGAAACATGCAGTACGCATCATGGCAACATCGCCATAGGCCGTGTTAAGCATGGCAAATGTTTCTGTTGCAGATTTCCCTAGTTTTACACAAAATTTCACAGCAATTCGTTGCTTCTTCAGGCTGTCCATTTTACAATCTGACAAACGAAAAAAAACACTCTTTACTAAACTGTGTGTAACTCATCAACAAATGAAGATATCTGCGACTGAAATACCGCGTTTTAATCAGCTGATTTATACAAACCTAGCGACACCAAGCGGATTCTCCTGAAACTAACATGAGCCGCAAAACTCAAACAGTCCGTGTATTTTTTGAACAGACCTCGTATTTGTTGAGGACTGCCGTTTTGGGAGTTGTGTCCCTTTGTCAACTCAGACTGTAACTCCTGAATTACCAATGGGACACATCTCCCGAAACGGCAATCCTTAACAAATATATGAAAGTGCTACTATAAGCAAGTTGTAAGATATTTACAAGTCTTTTAATTAAAAGAATTGAGTAAAAAAAAGTTTAGTAATTTTTTTTCATCAAACAACTATAAAGCATACCACAAATATTTAAACAACCTTGATGTACATTTTGCAAACACAGTTAGCATCATCAGAAGGCTAGTAACATACTCAGGATCTATCTTCCTCACAAGAAAAGAATTTTATTTTTAAACCACTACATTTACTTTAAATGCAGCCTTCTCTTACTGTTGGACAAATAAAGACATTCATTATTTAACCAGGAACACTTCCATTAAATAGTGTAATAGATTTAAATATTTATCTTTGTTTAAAAGAAAATGCTATAAAATCTATGATGCTCTAAGTTTAGTAAAGCAAATATTTCCGTGTTGCTTTATTTAGGAAAATTACCTACAGTGGCTTCAAGCTTTTAAAAAATAAGAAAATGTTGATTTGTAAATTAGTCCAACATAGTCTTTTCCCAGAACAAACATCTTACTTACTGTCATATTTGAAGAAACTACATATATAACTTGTATAGTTTTTCATGAAATGGTCTAATTTTACTTCTCAGTGTAGTCAAAACGTCTTTATGTTGCTATTCCTTTGAACAATTTTTTTTTAATGTGGAGTAATATATGGGCAAAACTGTATTACAGTAACACTTCTATAAAAATTCTTTTATACTTTATATTTGTTGTTTTTTTTTAACAACTTAACTAGTTGTTACCTTTTTTTGTAGAATAAATTGTGTTTTTATTTAGATTGAGCGTGATTGTTAAAAGCACTTTATAAAACTGATTATTCTAACAAACTCTTCTTACTGGTGATGAACTAGTATTTTTTTAAAAATATTCGTTTCTATGATAAAACAGCTCTTTATATTTCCTAAACCTGCTTTCTACATTTGTATATGTTTTTTGTTTTTTAATGTTTATTCCCAATCGTTTTCACTCTTTTCCAAAACCCTTTTTTTCCGCCTCTTCATTCTATGAGGAAGATGTCATTAGGACTATTAGAATTTTTAAAGCTTAAAAGCTTTCTGTCTCTGTTTACAGGCTTTATTTCATCCGATGCCATTGATATTTATTTTTTTTACTTATAGATTTTCGGATTGAGCCATTATTAAACTTGGTTTGAATTGCTGCTTCTGTAACAAACAATAAAATGAATTTCTGTAGCCTGCCTCCAAACGAATTTGAAATCAATTTTACCTTATTTCTGCCAAAACTTTTTTTTTTCTAAATAGAAACTCAAATATAATTCCTTATTTGTTTTTCAACGACCTGGTAATTCAAACTACAAAAAACAAAATATTTTTCAAACATATTTTCCTACATTTTTCCAACAGGTATTATACCACATAAAGAAGAAAAAAATATTTTCGTTTGTTCTAATAACTTTGACTTTGCCAACAGAATTCAATTTTTATTTCACAAACAAAGATGGTCCTAAAATGGTTACAATTTCATTTGCAGAGTCTAAAAGAGGTTTTAGTATGTTGAACATAATAAAATATGTTCAAAGTATAGGGGCTTGGTATTTTGATATTTCAAATCACAATTTTTATTTTTCTTAATTTTTTTCCATTTTCAAAAAAATATGTACTTTTTCTGAGTAGTCTAGGTTATATACTTTATGCAAACACATTTCCTCCCTTTTATTTTGATATATAATTTATTTTGTTTGATAAATAATTACAAAAGTTACACATTTTTATAAATACTATAAAAATGACCAGTGAACTGATGCCACTGCAAAAGATTTCGCAAGATATATAGAGTGTTTTATAAATAAATGGATCAACCTTGTTTAATGGGGGCTTAAGAAACAGAAGGAATATGTGATCTGGAAACAAATTAAAAGTGGTGGGTTAATATAAAACGGTTAATTTTTACCCTTATTTAATAATTTAATTTTACTGGTGGAAATAATACACAGTAGAACCTCTCTAATTCGTCACAGCAATAACAAACATTATCTCCACTGTCGCGTAGTATAGGCCTCATCAAAAAATAATTCTTTAGTAAAAAAGAAATTTACAAACTTTTTTCAAAACTAATACGTAAATAGAATTAATATACCATATTTTTTCTTGCTAGGGTTATTGTTGTTACAAGGCACTGTAATATATTTTGTTTAAATGTATTTTATGAAAATAGAGTAACGCACTGTAATTGTAATTTGATCTATACTGCGGGCTACTAGTGTTTTATAGTGTTGTGAAATAGTATTGCTGAGTTTTTCGGTCGATATAAATCAAGTTAAGTACAACATTACATATCCATTTATGTTCTATGTTTACTCACAATTACATGTTAATTTCACAACTTCAGTAATTCGTCTTTTTCTCAAATTCGTCACCACTCAGTCCCGAATGTGACGAATTAGAGAGTTTCTACTGTATATACATATTAATAAATATTTTATGCACATCAATGAAATACGCAACATTACTGGTAAACCCTTAAAAGAGGGGTTTTAAAGAATTAGAGAACCATGCCTGAAAAGGTAATAAGAAATAACACAAACTGTGTTATGATCATTGAAGAAGAACATTATTTCAATAAAAAATAATAATAAGCAAAGTTGTAAACACACCTGTTTTTTACCATTTAGCATCTGTAGATTAATTAACTCATTCTTTACAAAGTCTATTTGTTTCTTCAAAGCTTCATTTTCTTCATTAACTGATTTCAACTTTCTTATTATCTGATCCTTTGATGCTAGAAGTTTCAGTTCCTTAATCTAAAATAATATAAAAAAAGCATTAATTGTATCTAACATTTGTTGCTATATACAACTAGTCACTAGTAAATAAATAAATAACCAATAACATATTTCAATAACAGTCTTCACTAACATTTTATAACATATGAGGAATTCAAAGTAAGACTATTCATTTAAAGAAATATGAATTTTTTAAAGCAAATAATTTTGCATAATTTGTGTACATGATGATCAATGAAACTTTTATGGTAAAACTTAATAAACAACTAAACTTATAATCTAAGTAATTAAAAAAACAACTTACTGAAACTTAACTTACACTTTGATATTATTTGCAACCAGACTTTTTGTTAACAAAAGGTTATTTGGTCGTTAACTTGCACTTGAAGAAAACATTTTCTTCATCTTACGATTTCTTCAGCCTCGTATTTTTGCTACTAGATTCTAACTTTCAAAAATTGGTACCAAAGAAGCACTACTGCAGCAATTTTAGCGGCAATAATACGAGGCTGAAGAAGTTGTAAGACAAAAACATTTCCTTCAAGTGTTGAGTTAACAATTTAACAACCTTTAGTTAACAAAAAGTCTGGTCGCAAGTAATATCAAAGTGTAATAACGATCATAACTTCGTCAGTGTTATTATCTTAAAATACTAATGAATGCTTAATGCAACTGAAAATGTTATGTCTGAGTTAATTTTTTCTTAAACTGACTTAAATTATAACTTTGGTTAATTATTAATTTATTAAGTTCAAATGCAAAATTTCTCTTCTTACTTTATCATTTTCATGCAGATGTGATACATGTTTAGTATTTCTGCATATATTTAGTAATATAAGAGTAATTGTTAGGTAAAACTGATGTTCTTAGCCATAGCAGCTGAATCTACCCTAAAGGATAAGTAAAGTGTATCACTCTTTTGTTTATCCCAAACTCTTATTTAAAATTAAGATAACGATTTAAATATGAAGCTCAACCCTCGATTTATAAAAAACATATATCATGGTCAAGTAAAAACAGCATTGAAAAAAATCTGGACAAAATATGTCAAAACAAAACCTAGACCCTGGTTTTGGTAAAATTATAGGGTAAAAATATAGACATTATGACGTTGGTGCTAAAATTTTTTGTTTTTATTATATTACTCGTTTTAATGTGCAGAACACGAATATCAACTTTTTTTCTGCGGAAAGTAAGGAAAGTTACTTTTTTCACATTTTAAATATTAGGTTATAATGGCATGTATAGCGTAAACGAGTCTTATTGATATGGTTAAAAAATTTTGTTTGTTTAATTACTCATTTCAATGTGTAGAACACTATTATAAACTTTTGTCTGCAGAAAATGCAAAAAGTTAATTTTTCTGCACATTTTTAATGCAGCGCACTACAGAACATTTTTAATGCTTCTGTAACTACGTCAAAGTCAGTTTATTTTAATACTAAACTTAAAATCTAAAAATTTAACTTTTGGTTATAATTTTATACAACATGACTATATACCTACATTAAAATATACCTACGAGTATCCAGTCAGGATAGATTAGGTTATAATTTTATTCAACATTATTATCTATCTATATTAAAGTATACCTACGAAGTATCCAGTCAGAATAGATTTGGTTATAATGTTATACAACATTACTATCTACCTATATTAAAATATAGTTTATTTTAATACTAAACTTAAAATCTAAAAATTTAACTTTTGGTTATGATTTTATACAACATGATTATATACCTACATTAAAATATACCTACGAAGTATCCAGTCAGGATAGATTTGGTTATAATTTTATTCAACATTATTATCTATCTATATTAAAGTATACCTACAAAGTATCCAGTCAGAAAAGATTTGGTTATAATGTTATACAACATTACTATCTACCTATATTAAAATATACCTATGAAGTGTCTAGTCAGGATAGATTTGGTCGTAATTTTCTGCATCGGCAATAAGTCTAAATATTTACCAAAATTACAACCAAATCTATCCTGACTGAATACTTTGTAGGTATACTTTAATACAGGTAGATAGTAATGTTAAATAAAATTATTACCAAATCTATCCTGACTGGATACTTCGTAGGTATATTATAATATAGGTATATAGTAATGTTTAAAACTACAAATCTAGACATAGTGCAGTGCGCTGTAGCTACTGCGCTCCCGGTTACTGCTATAGGCCTACATGCCTTTACAACTTAACATTTAAAATATGAAAAAAGTAACTTTCAGTACTTTCCACGGAAAAAAAGTTGATATTCGTGTTCTACACATTAAAACGAGTAATATAATAACAAAAAATTTTTTTAGCTTCAACGTCATTTAGTCATTATTATTATTTTTACCAAATATAGTCTTAGTGATGTTGGTTTTTCTTAATTTTTTTTTTAATTACTCGTTTTAATGTATAGAACACAAATATCAACAGGTTTGGTTAGGTTATTTATTTTTTTTAATGTGTTTTGAGTAAAAAAAACTTCAGATTCGTATTCAGCAAGGTCTAATTGATTAGGAACCATAAAATTTCGCCGATTGGAGGGGTAGTTGCTGATTATAATTATTACCGTTAATTTTATACAACATTACCTAATTAGACGTCTACTTCTGTGGAGTAATACTTTTTGTCAGGTGACATCATGTCATCTCTATTCTAGCCTTACATGTGTACATTTGGTTTGAACATATAAAATTATAACCAAATCTATCCTGTCAGGATACTTCATAGGTATATAAAATTAACCTTTCATGGTAATAACAAACAATAATTATCAATATATGGTTTATATTTTCTTAATAAATATGTGTCATGCAATTTAGCAAACACGAAGCCTAGCCTAATAAAATTTTGCTATTTAAAAAACTTACAAGAACCTAATTATTTATTTTTAAATTGAAGTTTTTAAAGAATATTATTTTTTTTTACTTTAAAAAATATGAAGTCAATACCCAGTACGACAAAAGTCAGTGGTGTAGCTTAACAAAAATCCTTTTGTCCTATGTCTACATATAGTTATCATACTATATACATATCAACATATAACCTAAGAAAATAGCTTCTAAATTAAGTAATTACAGTTATACACTTACCTCGGTCTTCAAAAATGATATAATATGTTCAGCTTCTTTTGCTTTATTTTCTAATTTAAGGTGAGAACAGTCCATATTTAAAATTCCTTTTCTGAATAAGCTGGAATAAATTAACCTCAAATTATAAAACATGTGTGGTAAAGGTGTGAAATAGTTTTAATTTATAAAATAACCTAACCATAGCCCAACCAAAAGTAACTCAATCACATCTCTTAGTGTCAACACCTAAAATGTCAAGCTAAATTGATACAGGAAGATAATGTAATTTTATCAATGGCGTTTTGTTTTTGTGCCTATTGACTTTCATAAAAAGTTAAAACTAATATAGAATAATAATTATGAATTTAACTGGTATAAACTTTTTATGACTAATATGTAACAATAAAAAATAATACAGAACAGGTTAGACAATTAATATATATAAATTAATTTCTAACAATAACATCTTGACTGCTTTGTGTTATTATTTTTATAATTACCATTAGGATCTGGTAAATATTTTACATTACTTTTTATCCGCCTTTTCTAATTTTGTTATTTGTTTATATTGGCAACGATTCAGATCCAGTCTATAGTGCTAATATAGTACTTCTTTGGCTACTGTATTGTTACAAAATAACAATACTTTTTGTGAATATATGAATAAATCTGAGAATGAGAAGTCAAATATAAATTAATCACTTTTACATTAGTTTATGACTATCCGAACCTTAATTTATTTTGTAAATTTGTAAAAACTTAATGAGACACTTATATCTCAGCAAGTTTTTACAAATTAACAAAATAATGTTCGGATGATCATAAACTAACGTAAAAGTGATTAATTAAGTTTCACTGAACGTGATGGACTACTATTTCAAGAGTCAAATATAAAATTACGGATCTCGGTAAAGTAAGAGTTATGATAATTATATGTATGTATTACGAAATAATCAGTGTTACTCTATTCTGTAACTATGGTCATGGAATAGGAATAGAAACTCAATCTTTTCGGAATACTGCGACTTCCGTTCTTTTTTCGAATTATCAAAATTTACTGGTAATATAAGTTGAAAAGTAAAGAATCGTGATCCACTCAAGTATCAGGCCATGTTTAATTTAGCTGATATTGTTTGTTAAACAATCAATGTATATTTAAATTTTTCTTACATGTAAATTACTCTGGCTTTGTTCCCCAATGTTTGGGGAATGCTTGGTGACTAGTTGAAAATAGTGTCTAAAAAATCTTAATTTACTTTAAATTTCGTATGAATAGTGCTATAGCAAAGGTTTTATTTTGAAAGTAGAAGATGACAAAAATTGGACAAGCTATTTTTTTTTTTATATACTATACGTTACTTAGAAATACAAAACAAGAAAACTGAAATTTAAATGTCATGTATATTGGAGGCAATTCAAAAAAAATTAAAGTAGTCGCCTTAATTTATAAATAATTTTAATGCATAAAGTAATTAATTCACACAACTGTATAAAGATATTTTTTTATAAAATGGCACATACCTACACAACTTACAAAGTGATAGGGGATAGGTTTGGTTATAGTTTATGAATGGTAACATTGAACTAGGCATAACAGGATGTAAATTTATGCGCAATTTCAGGCAGTTTATTTCAACATATGTTTTTAGAAGCATTCTGGACAAAAGAATGCGGTTATAAATGTTGCAAAACAATAATAACATTTGTTGATTCCATCTTTGCGTGAGCTACTAGTAATCAGTTACACTCAGTCAGAGTTACGGTCTGAGTTGACAAAGGGACACATCTCCCGAAACGGCCGTCCTCAACAAGCAAAGTAAGTGCTACTATAGGCAAGTTTAAAACATTTTAAAAGTGTAAGTGAAAACAATAATGTTTAAATAAATTTTTAAAAAAATCATTACCTGTATACTTGAAACTAAAGAAAATGGCAGAAGACACTGATGAAGATCGGCACATAGCGATCGAAAATGTCTCAGTACGTTTTAACAAATTTACTAAATTTAAAGTTTGGATAGTCATAAACTATTGTTTAAGTGATTAATAAGATTCACCGAACGTAATGGACTACAAAATTCAAGAATAAAGAAAGTTGTCTCAATTTAGGTATAAGACTGTGACTGAGATCACCCCTTCAATGGAGCTACTAGTTTTTACTTAAAAACGCCTTTCATTATAACAAAATTGTCCTAGCCTGATATTTTGTAAATATATGTTAATATAACATACATATAGTAATGTAATGTAACATAGTGAACAAATTCAGAAGTATTAGATAAAATGAGGAGGTTTAACAGTGAATTTATGTTTCCAAATTAAAACAAAGTTTTAACCATTATTTAACTTTTGTGACTTTTAAAATACTTTTGTTTTGTTTAGAAAGTGTTTCTTTTAAATAACATATGAACTGGAAAAAATTGGATTGACCTAGTCAATCAGTTTGACAGGTCAACACAGACTAGTTCCAGGCAATCAGACACATCTCCCGAAATGGCCGCCCTCAACAATTATAAAATTAAGGGTTATTATAGGCGAGTGTAACATTTTTAAAAGTGATTTTAGTTAAATACTAGTAACTCACGTGAAGATAGAATCAACAAATATGAAAAATACTTCTTTTTATAGTGGTTTCATCTTGAAATTGAACTACTGGAATACACTTGTACACACCCAGTATGTATTTGTAAAAAAATGCAAGTAGTAAGTAGGTTGATATATGAATATGTAAAGCCTACATTTAACTTTTGAGGGGAAATGAGGACATGATAAACTTTTGGGAAATGCTTCTCTTTGTCTTATTCTTAAAGTGGTATTATTTTTAAAAACATCCTGTTATCTTTCTCCTAAAATGACCTGTCAAATCATGTCCTCATTTAACATAAAAAGTAGATGCTACAACAGACTACTTTGAATATCAACATTTTTGTATGTTTTTAATGCCAATAACAATAAATACAAATATAGCAATACATATGTCAACAATGTTGTTTTATGCATAAATGGTTTATTATTTAGGTTTATTAATCTTAAATGATTACTGTATTATGTCATATAAACTATTTAATAATTTACAATTAACGACGAATGGTAAAAACTCCCACAGCCTGATAATCCAATATCTCTATTGAAAACTGATTGAATCAATATTCAATGAAAGAACAAGAGAAAGCATAAAAGAAATGAGTTACAGAAAGTTATAGACGGCCCTGGTGGACACAGTGCTGATACCACATTGCCTACCAAAAGTGGAAGCTGTTGCCAAATTCAAAATGCTTACTGGTCATGAATAACTGCAAGCTTGCTTATATAAAATAAGATTAGCAGCTTCAGATATTTGCTCTTTGTGCAACCGTCGCAAGATGAACCACAACTTTGCAAGAGGTGGAAGAAGAAGTCAGTATTGTCTACTGGGAGGGTGACGGAGAATGGCAGAAATGCCAAGATCTGGCATTGGATAAAGTAAAGTAAGTCTAATTTACAATAGATAAATGTATCTTATATTTAATAGGCCTATTGATGGTATGATACTACAATCATATTAATTATTAATTAAATTTTATAATCAGTATGAATTATAATCTTAATTGTCTGCAGTAGATTATATTAGATAATATAAATTAGTCAGTATACTTTATAGCGGTTTTTAACTTTAAAGTGTTTAAAAATGTATCACAAGACAATGGTTATATAGTAAACTATGATAATTTTAATTAATGTTACATAATTAGGTCAATGTTAAAAGATTCAGTTTAGATTGATACCATACTTTTCTTAAGTAGTTGTATTTTTAAGTTTTGTAGGAAACAAAGGTAGTTGAGTTACTTATTTAAATACAAAGAAATTACCTACCTTTCATAATTAAAATCATGTATGAAAATGCATAATATTTTCATGATTGATGCTTAAATTATTGAAAATGTTTATATGGATGGTGCAAAAAATGTTTTATAAAGTCGAATAATCAAATATTATTTGGACGGCACTTTTATATTAGTAAATATATAAAACTAAGAAAACTTTGCCAATAATTGCCACCATGTATAAATAATATTAATATTATTTATCTATGTTCAATTTATTGGCAAAGTAAAACACAATTCATTAGAAAATAAATGTATGTACTCTAGGTTTTGATACTAATCATATATATGGATAATATTAAATACCACAAATATATAAATATATTTTCCAATTCTTAATAGCAGGTAAAAATGGTTCACAGGGCATCACTAAAGTACGTAACGTTGCAAGGGGAGGGGAATTTACATCTATAAACTAAAAGGAAGAAAGGGTATACCGTAGCATTACTGAAATTCCAGTTTTAACTACATTAAAATCTCTTTCTATTTAATAAATAAACCAGCCCCATTTTAACTAAACCGGTTAGGACCATTTTAACATTTTGAGTTAGGAAAATAAACGTAATTTTATTAATGAACTCAAATAAAATCTAGTTAAAAAAACGTGTATTTAAAAGTTCTCTATTAAACTTCCTAATTATGAGCATTATTGGAGAAAAAATGTGAGGAACTGTAACTTTGAGCACAGTATCGCCACAGTATAAAGTACGACGGTTAGGGGGCTTCTGTATGTACAGAGATGTACTGGAATCTTCATATTTCAGCCAAAGCGACAGTTGTTATTTACCAAAAACAATTTTTAATGAAACAATATTTTTAAAAATTCAATGGCAACACCGATTCTGTTCTTGTTTCAAAATTAGGCTTTTTATATAGACATATCATTTACTGAAACTCCCAGCAGCAGTGTTGTCTGTGTCGGCATACATGACTACTTCATGGGAAGATGAATAGGCTTTAGACAATGTTACAAATGGGTTGATCACTCTGCATTTAAGACACATTTTAATAAAACAATATTTTTAATTTATGTTTTAATTTATATTATCTTGACTTAATACACAACCTAAAGTTTATTTTGATTTTATGAATTTCTGTTTGTTTTCAAGTACATGTGACGTCACATATTAAAAAAAAATTGTTTCTTATTCTTGTTTTATTTATTTAACACAATTCTTTTTATGTTTCATTATATTATTACTGTAATATTTATTGGCACATTTTATGCACTACTTTATTGGCCTACAAATTCAGCATTCATAACCGTTAGCTTAATAAAGAAGGAGAAAACAAGACTAAGTTACGGAATTTTAGAGGGGTTCAGTACTATCATTACAAGTTCGTTACGGAAGGGGATTAAAAATCATCCATTTTAGTGTTGTAATATAGGGATTACACTTAATAACACTAAATTTTCTGCATTCGTATCAATTTTCTTGAGTTATTTTACACAACTCTGCTTAGTATGGAACTCTGCTCAGTACGAGGGGAGTCCAAAAAATAAGTTTCCCATGTGTATGTCACCAAGCGTGAGTGACGGAGTATCTTTCCGAGAGCGGGGACTTTCAGTTTGGGTGTAGTGGTACCGATTCCCGCCGCGCGCTTGACTGTATGCCGTTTGACCTTAAATCACGGGCCATTTGACATGGAGACTCCAATGTGATCTGCTGCCAGTTGTAAAGTGCGGAGTGTTTTTGACTGCAAAAAGTGAATCTGAAATAAGTGAATGTTTCATCACCAGTGACTATCCTTGAAAACAGATCATCACCTTCGTCCGTAAAAGATTGTGCAGCTGCCACACGTTGTTGCTTATGGCCGTCAGACAGTAAATGAGGAACCCACCTTGCACACACTTTCAACAGCTGAAGCTCTTCAATGATGATGTTGTGAAGAGATGCGCGGCAAATTTCAATGTTTGGTGGAAGCTGATCCATAATTTCGTCGTGTCAATCGCTGGTCAGCATCAATAACGTCGCGCACCGCAGAAATGACGCTATCTTGGTGAGCGGTAGCTGGGTGTCCATCTTGCTGTTCATCATGAACATTTTCTCTTCCTTCCAAAAACAGTTTTCACCAACGTCGAACCATTTGTACAGTCATTACATGTTCACCATACACCCCACATAACTGGTAATGAATTTCAACGGCAGATTCACTTTTTGCAGTCAAAAAACAAATAACACTCCGCACTCACAACTGGCGGCAGATCAAAGTGGAGTCTCCATGTCGAATGGCCCGTGACTCAAGGTCAAACGGCGTACAGTCAAGCGCGCGGAGGGAATCGGTACCTCTACACCCAAACTAAAAGTCCCCGCTCTCGGAAAGATGCTCTGTCACTCACACGTGGGAAACCTATTTTTTGGACCCCCTCGTATTTAAACTTCTTATATGTCAAAAGATTTCATTTTTTAACACAACCAATAGCACACCTTGAAGGTATTTAACAGATATTTTGTTATGAATTTGCTGTTTTTAATCATTTTAGTTTCTAATAACAAGTTATATTTATTATCTTGAAATACCATATTTAATACAGGTTTGAAATTATATAACTAGCTGGTAATCCTAACATCATTCAATTCTTATTCATTTTTTCTTGGTCTATGCACCTAAATATAACTCAATACATTTTTTTGAAGAAAAGGGTACGTTATAATTTAATTTTGAGTTCTGTCCACCTATAAATTCCTTTTAGGGATGGGCCAATTCCAATGATTGAATCCAGGAATCATCGATTCCAACGGTTTCTTGATTCTTTATTGATTAAAGTGCGGATTCTGATTTTTGTTTTTTTCAACTGTTAAAAGGCCTATATAACTTAAAAGAATTGAAAGAAAAATTTGAGAATGGAAAATTCTAGGTGTCAGCCCATCCCTAATTGCTTATTTCTACATTATAATTAATTATGATTATTGTTTGTCAATTCTCAATTTTTAATTAATAATTTATTTAAAAGCATACTTAATGCAACCAATTCCAACTAAGGTAAAGCTTACAAGTGTCTAGATTACTTTAGTAGTGTATTCCATCTTATTTATTCCAGGTAATTATTGGCAAATTTGAAAAAAAATATTACCGTAGAAATATCAAACTACAAAATAATACTAAATTTAATTTTTTCTTTAGAAGAAATCAAAGAATAATGTATGTGGATAACAGATCTTTTAAAACAAGTTTGTAACAATTGAGACAAAACAAAGACTACATAAATTCATTAAATATTTTGAAGATTTATTTTGAACAAGCTACTATAAATTCTTGGTCCAACTGTAACAAATATTAAGTTTATTTATTTTTAATTATATTTTATAATTAAATAACTTTAACTCTTTCAGAATAAATATGTTATAAAAATTATGTATATTTTTTGTGAGAAACAGGTTTTTAATAAATTTTATTACAAAACTGTGTGCAAAGAAAAACATAGTTTTAATTAACGATAATAAAATTTGTGTTTGTACGATTGAAAAACAAATCTTAAACTCAGATTAAACTGTAAAGTTTTTAGCATTAAATTGAAACCTTCATTTCTATTAACCAATATTCGTTTTATTCTGGTACAATTTATGAAGTATAACAAAAGTTGAAAGCTATTGGAGTCTTTTTTTTTATCAAGATGTATTGTTTTTTAAAAGTCAGGTTTAATACTAAAATTCTTTTTATCTCACCTCATCCTTTATAGAGGCATGAGTAGAAGAAAAGCACACAGCACAAAACAGAATGTAACCCCACATAATTCAAAACAATAAGAGAGAGAATTTATTTCAAGCTGTATTTTCATTAAGTAATACTATGTGATATTAAAAAATGATAAGGAAATATTTGTGTTAACTTAATTATGTCATAAGTTTCAAAGTTAAATCAAGCAACAATCTTCTATTCAGAAATATATTAAAATTTTTATCATATCATAATTAAATTTACTGTAACTGGTTTCAAGTTAGAATTAAATTTTGCTTGATTTACTTTAAATGTAACTTGGATTAGATTGTACAGATATTTATAAAATAATTTAACTCTTTTCATTTTGACTCTTAGAGCCTTTTTTCATAACACTAAAGAAAACCCTAGGTCTAACAGATAGCCTTATTTGGTAGTAAAATTTATTTCATTAATGTAAATAAAATTTATTTTGATTATATGAAATTGTGTTTATTATAACTGGAAAACCAATTTCACATGAGTAAATCTATAACAGATGAAAATCAAACCTGTCTGTATTTATGAAAAGTACTTCTTTTTATTTCTGTCACTCTCCTCTAAATCTTTTTATTGCTGCTGTACTCCTGCTTTTCATTTACAAAAATATACATAAATACGACATAAAGACAACAATTTGGGGGAGGGGTGCTCCAACAACTGAGGAGTTGGAGGGGGGATTGTCAGATGACCCTCTCCTGGGAACATTTTGGATATTGATATCATAAAAACACAGGTTTTATATATACCTTGGGTTTCGCTCTATATATAGGGCAGCACACATAAAACTAGCCCTGTAAAAAAATGCAAAACAATTAAAATAAAATCTGTTTATTAACGACATATCTTATTGTAACAATTTACAAATAATACAATAAAGAGCCTGTAGAACTCTTTTGCAAGGTCTGTGTCACACAACTTGCTGTGATAAATGCCGAGTCGACTTACGGCTTGTGTAACAACACTTGAACCATCCTCTTGACAGGAATGGTACTCTCTGGGTATTTCTCACAAACATTTCATGTGTTTTATTAATTTAACCGCTTTGAACTCTACAATAAAAACTCTCTGCTAAAATTGACTAGGCTATTTATAATAATAACCTTCACATTTGCAGTTTGTACATGGTAAGGGAAAAATAGAGGGAATTTCCCTTGATTCGGCATAATTATTATATAATACTTTTATGGTGCACATAGTGTACTTTTATGTGCACCGTGCCGTATATATATATATATATATATATATATATATATATATATATATATATATATATATATATATAAATATCGCAATATGTATTCTTGTGTATTAATAAAGAACTAAGTCAAAATACAAATACAAGAATTCTTGTATTTGTATTTTGACTTAGTTCTTTATATATATATATATATATATATATATATATATATATATATATATATATATATATATATATATATATATATATATAAAATTGAGATATATACAGAATATATATTCAGAATTGAGAAGATGGGAGTTATCATACCAGTGGTACACCAAATCTAGAGAGCCTTCTAACCTTAACATCAGATAAAACTCCTTTTACATTCTCCCAAACTTATATAATTTTTAACAACTCCATTTACCTTCCTTCTGACAGACTATTAATATCTAGTTTCAAGTAATCAATATTTACACAAATCACATACAACAATATTTACATAAATCACATATAGCACTATATCATAAACTATAAATCTGTGACACTTGGATATTTATACACATCTGTGATTCACTTCAGACTTTTGTTTTTCTCTTTTTTGACTGATGAAGATAATTTTTGATCGAAATATTTCAATAGTGTGTTAAGTTTTTATATGCGTTTATTTTCAAGAGATTGCAGTTTTGGACTGTTGCTATTAGGTTAGTCTGTCAGTCTCCTATCTAGTCCAAAAATTCCTATATATATAAATATATATATATATATATATATATATTCTTGATATTTTACATTATCCATTGTTTTTCCATTGCACTGACTTTATGAAGTTAATATATTACTATTGTAAGTAATTTTATCTACCATTAAGTGCAATGATTTTACCTTGTGTGATGAGGCGTCTTTCGGTCACTTGACCATTGTCGAATCACTGATTACTTTTTCTCAATTTTTCTGGTGTGGATGTTCGGTCGGTGGTGTTGGTACTTGTTGACGTCATACATGTTTCCTCTTGAGTCTCATGTATGTTTTTGAAACAAAACAATTCAAAAACATTATACACGAGACTCAAGAGGAAACATGTATGACGTCAACAAGTACCAAAACCACCGACCGAACATCCACACCAGAAAAATTGAAAAAAGTAATCAGTGATTCGACAATGGTCAAGTGACCGAAAGGCGCCTCATCACACAAGGTAAAATCAATGGACTTAATGGTGGATAAAATTACTTACAATAGTAATATATTAACTTCATATATATATATATATATATATATATATATATATATATATATATAAGGTTAGTTTTGGTTGGTAAAGATTATTTAGATTTTTTAAGCTAGGAGACTGACAGACTTACCTTGGTAAGAGTCCACTCTGTAGTCTTGAAATAGAAACACATAAAAGCACTTAACCAATGATATATTTCAACCACACAGTGGCCTTTGTCAATCAAAGAGAAAACACAAACATATATTTATTTTATTTCATTCTCTCATATTTCTTTTTGTGTTTTCTCTTTGATTGACAAAGACCACTGTGTGGTTGAAATATATAATTGGTTAAGTGCTTTTATGTGTTTCTATTTCAAGACTACAGAGTGGACTCTTACCAAGGTAAGTCTGTCAGTCTCCTAGTCAAATCTCTCTCTCTCTCTCTCTCTCTCTCTCTCTCTCTCTCTATATATATATATATATATATATATATATATAATATTTAATTTCTGTACGTTATTTAGTGTAATTACAGAAAAGGAAATAACTAATTACAGTATATATATTATTAGAGATGACATATATTAAATGTTAATTTAATTACAGAATGCATTCTTAAAATAACCATTATACTAAAAATGTAGTAGAAAGTATGTAATCTTAGCTTATAGAAAATAATAAATGGTCATGTCTCTTTATTTTTCCTTATTGTGTTTGAAAGTTCTCAAGCCTCCCCTATAGTTTACTAATGTTTGTATTTGTAGCTACAGTAACCTACTACTGTTCTTGGCACCTTTGGGACTTTGATGGCACGGAACCATTGAAAATGCCAGATTTTTAGGCTTGTTTTCAGTTTGAATTAAAATGATAGGAATTGCATAAAACTGTAGAAAAAAACTAGTTTGAGAAAATGAAAATTGTACCAATAATATGTTTATATGCATAATTATACTGTTTATAAAATTCAATTATGTTTTAAAATATTTTCACCTACACTGATGTCTTTATTCATTTAAAATATGAACAAAGGTCTTTTTGTTTTTATGGGACTTCGTCCTTCAAAAACTGGATACATATAATATACAAATTTACAAGTTGTATAGCATTGTAGTACTTGTTGCAGTCAGCAAAGCACACGAATCTTCCAATAGCGGCAACTGCTTCATCCTAGGTAGAAGCTGCTGAGTCAACCCTATCTTCTTCATCAGATTCGACTTCCAGAGACTGGGGTTCTTTGCTGAGATCTTGTCACACTCTCAAACAGTTTATTTGTTATTATTTTTTTGGCTATAGGTTCTTTATTATTAATGGTTATCCATTCCAAAATTTCAACAAGTGGGACATTTCTTATTTCATTCTGAGCATAGTCCAACATTTTAAAAGTAATTAATTCTCCATTTTTATGGTAGAGTATTCTTCTTCATAGGGTTTGGTCCAAAGCCTTCACCACGACTTAAAGAATTTATGGCGGAAGTATTCTTCTTTATTTTATTCTATGCCAAAGCTATTAAAAAACTTCATATTTGATGATGGTAAAAATTAAAACAGTTAGCTCTAAATCTCACTACACATTAGTTTATTTAAACAAACACACTAGTTCATTAAAACAACCAGTCTAGTTTTGACGACGGTTATTCCTTCATTAGTGGCACAACTAGTCTGGTTGTTTTAATAAACTAATGTGTAGTGAGATTTAGAGTTGACTGTTTTAATTTTCACCATCGTGAATTGTTCTCACTAGTTAAGCTCTAATTGAATTAATATACATCTTTTATGTTAAACTATTTTTGGAAGTATACAACAGAACAGTTAGAATTTAAAAATCCTTGAAGAAAAGATCTCTGTAAAAGATTTAAAATTTTGTACTAATCCTTGATAAATGGGTTGAATTGGAACATTTGGTGGAAGATAAGTGCTGAAAATAATTCTTGAGATAAGCTCAGGGGTTTTAGGGTATGCTCTACAATAATCTAGTAAGCGTACAATTTTCCTCTATTAGGACAGTTTAAAAAAATTATCTTTAATACATAATTCAGTACGAAATGATGAAAGAAATAATTCTGAAGTCATCCATTCATTAGATTGAGCCATATAAATTATAAGAAAGTTTACAACACCTTAAAATAATCTTGACATATTTTATTTGTCAATACTACATAGATACCATACAAAAGTAAATGTAAAATTTAAAATTTTAGACATTTTGAACAAGAGTTTTTATAATTAAGCTTACTACAATTAACAAGAGTACTGTGACCACAATAAAAGAATCAAATAACGAAGATGACAAATTATATAAAATAGTTTCCAAGCAACTAATGTTAACAATTTTTATATTATTTTTCAACTTACTAAAATCTATAACAACTTTACTTACTAACTGGAATAAAAGCTAAAAGTACTAAATGTACATCTAATTCTAAGAACAATTCACATTTCAAATTGGCTAAATTTGAAATTTAGCTGAGGATAAAATTCATTGGATTTAGGTATACCTGAATATTTTTAACTTGCATAATGCCACTAAAGGATAAAAGAAGAATTACAATTGTTACTCATGCTATTGGAACAATGTTAATGTTTGGTAAGTAAGGAATAGTTAAAGCAACAGAAAGATTAGCATCAAGTTTTTCAAGATTGTTCAGGGCGTTACGTGATGCACTTGCAGCATCTTGCACTTTTACTTGAGACACTAATAACTGTTGATTTATTTTATTAAGAATTCTAGCTGTGTTACTGAGGCTATGATGACCATAGTCACAAACTGCGTGGTATAGAGACACATTGCATTCTCCTGTTAAACAAAATTTAAAACAATCATGTTTACACTCACAGAGATTGTTGTTAAATAAACACAGTTGATTTGCGAGTCAGGTATAGCTATTTATTTATACAGGCAATGCTTCATTATGGGGTATGTTTTTGTAATAGAGTGCAGGAGAAATAAGGCCTGGAGATGATAAATTACCTGTTATTGAAACGTTGCTCGTATAAATAAATAGTTGTACCTTACTCGCAAGTCGATCACTTTTATTTTACAAAATTTAAAACAAATAGAAAAAGAACAGAAAATTTAAAACAAAAAGAAAAATACAGCAGAATATATATATAAATATCGCAATATGTATTCTTGTGTATTAATAAAGAACTAAGTCTCAAAATACAAATACAAGAATTATAATATAATTTACAATTCAAAGCTTTTCGTTGGCTAACAGTACCGACATCATCAGGAATATTAAACAATTGAATTGTCTAATTCATCATCAGGTACTGTTTAATATTCCTGATGATGTTGGTACTGTTAGCCAACGAAAAGCTTTGAATTGTAAATTCAATTATAATTCTTGTATTTGTATTTTGACTTAGTTCTTTATATATATATATATATATGAAGTTAATTTATTACTATTGTAAGTAATTTTATCCACCATTAAGTGCAATAATTTTACCTTCACTCAAGGTAAAATTATTGCACTTAATGGTGGATAAAATTACTTACAATAGTAATAAATTAACTTCATAAAGTCAGTGCAACGGAAAAACAATGGATAACGTTAAATATCAAGAATATATATATATATATATATATATATATATATATATATATATATTTAAGATTAAATAATATACACTAATACAGGAATATTTAATTTATTGAATAATAAACTCAAAGCTTTTCGTTGGTTTACATTACCAACATCCACAGGAGTTACAATACTAAGAATGATAAAAGAACTGTCTAACAAACACGAAGCTACTAGATAAAGCAATACACAATTGCCAAATCTATTAAAATATTGCCAAACCTATTCCACTGCTGCCACAACATTATATACATTGAACATAGTATGGAATTTAAAACGTATTTGAATTTGTTCATCTATTAATTTGTTATTAATATTATGCTTGTAAATTTCAAATGCTTCACATATGTTCATTTTTAACCCTTTATTTACTTCTTTTATAATTTTCATATCATTTATATTAGGAAACATATGATTATTATTAATACAATGGGTTGCGAAATTAGACTTATATATATTTGGTTTTAAAAAAGCATTAAAATGTTCTTTATACCTTTCTTTTAATTTTTTCTTTGTTTGTTTTATATAAACTTTATTACAAAATTTACATTCTAATTTATATACTCCATTTTTCTCATGTATAGGCCTACTATTTATATTATTATTGTGGTTAATTATATTTATTATTCTATTATTGGTTCTATATGCAATTTTTATGTTTTTATTAGTAAATAATTTGGAAATATTTTTTATTTCAAAACCAGTGTAAGTAAAAGTACTCCATATAGTATTATTATTATTACTACTATTGTAATGAATATTATTTTTTATTTGTTTTTGTAATATATTATAATTTAATTTATCTACCGTTTTCTTTTTGTAACCATTTTCTACGGCTATCTGGTATATTATGTTTTTCCCCTCATTTTATTTTCATTGCTCATAGGAATTTTATTCATTCTGTAAAGAAGATTATATAAAGCAGCCATTTTCTGATTATATGGATGATTGGAATAATTAGGTATTATTTGATTGGTTAGTGTAGGTTTACGATAAATCATATATTCTAAATATATGATTATATGATAGAATATATAATTAGAAGAATTATATGATTAGAATATATGATAGAATATAAATGATCACACACACTTTGAAGCCAACAGCCTTTTCTATTATATGAAACGCAACCAAAACAACCCACCAGCCCATTCCACAGTCATAAATCCATTCCCGTTAGAGCCTTTATACCTAACCGATGCCGCCAGTAGAGCGTTAGCTTCTTAAAAGGTACAAATGTTTTGAAACGTATCAGCAAGTAAGCAATTACATATTCACTTAGTTAAGTATTTTTAAAATTAGTTAGCCAGTGAATTCAAGATGATTACATCAAGCGACTTCATAACTTAAAAGTTATGACAATTATTTTTGTTTTAATTTTTTTCTGAATATCTGAGAGTGATTTGGATAACTGGAGTTCTACTGACTACACTAGTGCTTAATACCAATTAAGAGATTGACAAATGAATGAACCATGAGTATACTATAAGTTTACTTAAGTAGGTTCTTGTAATTATTGGCTTGCCAGACTTAATCAATGTTGGCAAAAAGTTACCCAAAGCAGAAGTGTTCATGAACATGGGAGAAAACAGAACTTGGTGTGAATCCTCTAAATTTTAAGAATGACAAAAATAACTCTACTTAACAACACACAAATTAAATAAGGAAGAGATTTTTTTAAAAATTTACAATCAGGAAAGCATAAACACTATAAAAAAATAAATCAGATATTATTAGTTATACACCAGATACCACAAAATAATAATAAAAATTCAATAGACAATCTAAAGATAAAATAGAAAAAAGGATTATAGTTCATAGGAATATAAAAAAGTCATATTTGTTGATTCTATCGTCACGTGAGCTATTAGTTTGTTGAGGATGGCCGTTTCGGGAGATGGGTCCCATTGTCAACTCAGACCGTAACTGATCTCAACGTTTTTGTGGATAAGGGTGGGGATGGGATATTAGGTTGAGGATGTGGGTGTATTTTGGTGAGTATTAAGAGTTATGATGTTGAAAAGTGTGTGTGAGTTATAATGTAATTGGGTGTTGAGTATGTGTGTATGCTGTATTTTGAAATGTTTGTATATTTCGTATTGTTCGATTGTGCATTGTTGGTTATTTTTGTTTTTTTTATGAAGAATTTGTAGGTTGGATGTTATGTTTGTGTAGTCATGGTTTGTGGATGAGATGTTTGGCAAAATAGAGATAATAGCATAAACAAAACAAAAATAACCAAAAGTACACAACCGAATAATATGAAATATACAAACATTTCAAATTACACCCGACACACATACTCAACATTTAATTGCATTATAACTCACACACATTTTTCGACATCATAACTCCTAATACTCACCAAATACATCCAAATCCCCACTCCCACCCTAACCCACAAATACCTGAAAATCAGTTACGGTCTGAGTTGACGATGGGAGATATCTCTTGAAACAGCCATCCTCAACAAATATAAGTAAGTGGTACGATAGGGAAGTGTAGCATATTTAGTATAAAGTGTTTTTAGCATAATAAAGTATAAAAAACTGATGTTACAACAGAATTAACATGGAGAGCTACATACATTTAGAAAACATTGTATAAATGCATTTTGAGATTAAAAGAAAATATGTCTTTTGTAGCTAAAGAAACAAAAAAATATTGCACAATGACGTATCAGCCTATATCAGTGATCATATAAATGCTTATATAATAAATCAGTCTATAGGAAGCACTATATTTAATAAAAATAGCTTTATAAAATTAGCTGTGTTATGTCTTTGTAACTTCTTCCTTCAAAATATTCAAAAGTAAACTCCAGCTCATATATTAGCATTATCTGGTTATACTTGGCTCAATGGTTTTAAAACAGGACGACATTGTGTGCCCAGAAATTTTGTTTTCCTTTTGGCCTTGGCCCTTTTAGATCTGAAAAACATCATTTCTCAGGCGGTGATTCAAAAAATCAAGACGTGAAGATGACTGAAATGGGAAGGTCAACTTGAGTAACATTCAAGTCCATAAAAAAGGAAATACAGTAGTAAGATCAGGAAGTGAATGGGCCACACCCTAAAAGAAAATGAAATGGCATGTGATAGCGCTTGCTGCTTTAAGCATCCTTATTCAATCCAATTGGAGAAAATTGGCAATGGAAATAATGCATAAATAAATAAACAAAGAGAAAACCAAAATAAAACAATGAAATAAAGAATAACTTTGATAATAACAATAAATTCGAGTATGAACCTTGAGTAAGAATGACCACAAAAATGTCAAACCTTTAACAGAAGGTTGCAACAGTGTGAAATAGTGTCCAATGTTAGGCAATCAAATACCAAGTGGAATTTATAGTAGAGTTTTAGAGAGTAAGGGAAATTGTCATAAAAAAAAACAAAACAGATATATAGGGTCTTAACCTGTCTTGCAAGTGTCTATAGATGGCCACTGTACAGAAGATGGTCCAATGGGAGAAAGGTCCAAAGTAGAAAAAGATAAATAGGTCAAATGATATATGGCAATTAAGAAAAGTGAATCATTAAGTTAGGCAAGAAGTTTGAAGTAAAGAAAAATATGAACAATTAATAATAAATAAACATTTTTAATACTTAGTTTTTTATGTAGTAAGCTGTCATATTTCACTTTGATGTCACAGTCTTCCTCAATGTTATTTTCAACTGCTCCAGATCTTGAATAGAAGGCTTCACTTGCTGCGCTGCAAGAACCTATAGAAACACAAATTGTTTTAGTAATATGATAAAGATAAATTGAAATTTAAAACTAGGTTTAAAACTTATGTACTGCTGAAAGCCTGTATGAAAATGCATACACATGCTAGTTAAGCCCAATAGAGAAATATAAACAATATTCCATATAAAAGCATTAAAACTAAACCAATATTTCTAGTTTTGTCAATTACTGAATTATGTATAAAAAAAACCTTCATTTATTGATTGTCTTTTCTTAGAACAATTGAGAGTATACCAGTTTTGAAAAATCTAAAATGGATTAACTATTAAACATACTGACTGTGGAGTTTAGCCAGTGGGTGTAAAATAGTGAAACTAGATCAACTTGTGAATTTTCTGGAAGATTAGACAGATAGATTTGAAAAGGCAGATATGAGACATATAACAGGTTATAAGTGTGTCAATTTAAATATAAGAAGTAGATTGATGAAGTCACTGAAAGAATCAAAGTATCTAATTAATTACACTGTGACACTTATGTTTCACGATGAAATAGGAAGTCAAAGTTATATTTGAATTGCCCGGAGTGTGCATACTCGTCCAAGAGTTTTAGAGTGGCGATGCCTTGTGTAAAGTAAATGTTCACCAAAGAAAACAAGGATTTTGAAATGTTTAGTAACAAATAAAGATATTAAAGCTTTCACTAGTGGTTAAAATCAATTTATGTTCTCTGAGAAAGAACATGTGCTAACAAAATGTTCAGGGTAACCAAAAGTTCTACTGAGAGTAAAACAAGAAATACTTAAAATTACCACTATGAGAAGTGACGTTAAACGATCATTATTATTTGAGTGTATGAATAAGGATTTGATTTAAATAAGGTCTTGACAATTATAGAAATGGAGGTTATAAGATGAACAGATGAAAAATGAGGTAGAGAAAAAGCCTACAACTGTGAAACAATGACTTGTCCAACACTAACAAAGCGGAAATAAAACTAAAGTTCGCAAGGCATTCTAGACGATAACGTAGAAGTCACATGGGGTTTTGGACTTACTTGATATTTGAAAAGTTGCATAAGATGCAGTGAAGAAATAGTTGTGATTATTTGGTGCTGGACGAAAACTTGACAGTATTTCTAGTATGTATTCTGCTGTCAGATGAGTCATGTGGGAAACAATAGTGTTATTACATAGATAGCATTTTAATTTTCATAATTTCAAATCAGAATACATAAATAAGCATTTAAAATGAAAATATTTTAATTTTAATAAATTACCTTTTAACACTGCAGTAGTCGCGTGGCGTCTATCAGGCGCCAATGTCACTTTTGCAGCCTGCTGTTTTTGTCTACACACCCACTTTTCGGTTTCCTTTTGAATACCTTCCTGGTACAGTATCATAAATCGCCAGTTAAACATTCAATACCGACAATCAACTATTTCTTGGAATATAGGCATTTGGAGCCTAATGGACACCACGCGACTACTGCCGCTATAGACGCAGCTTTGTCTTCAGTCTTCAGTCTGTTTCAAGTTGTTACTGAGAACGTTTGTGCGTATAGTAGTCTTGTGTGATATATTTTCTTTAGAACCTTTATATATATAATCTTTTTATACAATCTTTGCATTATATAGGTCTATATATCAGAACATTTTTCAAATATTAGGCTACATCAAAATGGATAAGTTTATTCTACTTAATTTGTATAGTGCAGAAGACTGTGATAAAATTCAAAATTTGCTATTTAGTGAAGAATTACAGTTGAGTGATACAAGTGAAAATGAAGACTCAGTGGATAGCATTCAGTCAAATCATCAACCGGACCATGTAAGTGATGCAGGCGACAACACCGATGGTGAGGAAGAGGATGCTATGTCTGAACATCTGTCTGACAGTGATACAGAACAAGAGATAACCGATAACGTCGAGGACCGTGAGTACCAAGACAATGAATCTTTTTATCTTGGTAGGGATAAAACTACACAATGGAAAGTAGATGTCCCTAGAAGAAATGTACGTACCCCAAGACATGAAAGGAGTGCCAGGAGTGAAATCTATTGCAAAAAACAAAAAGACAATTTTAGACTGTTGGGGTTGCTTTATAGATAGTGATATTTTTGACTGTATCGTTGAAAGCACGAATAAATACACATTGTCAAAACAAGCAAACTATAGTAGACAACGCGACTTATATTTTACAAATATAATAGAAATCAAAGCATTATTCGGGTTGCTGTACTTAGCGGGTTATTTCAAGGGCAGTCGTTTGAATGCAGATGATTTATGGGCTAACGACGGAGTTAGTCCAGAAAGATTTCGAATGGTTATGTCTCTACATAGATTTAGATTTTTATTACAGGCTTTACGCTTTGACGATTTAATTACTAGGGGTGAAAGAAAGAAGACTGATAAATTAGCACCCATAAGACATAGTTTTGATAAATTTGTAAATAATTGCCAAGCTTGTTAAAGCGTAGGAGAATATTTCACGTTAGATGAAAAATTGGAAAAGTTTCGTGGCCGATGTTCTTTCAAACAATACATTCCTAGTAAGCCAGGAAAATATGGTTTAAAAGTATTCTGCTTGGCCGATGCTAAAATGTATTACACAGTGAATCTAGAAATATATGCCGGAAAACAGCCTGATGGACCACACCGGATTAGTAACAGTCCTAAGGACGTTGTTTTGCGACTTACCGATTGCATTGCTAATTCAGGAAGAAATATAACTACTGACAATTGGTTTACGAGCTACGAACTTGCCAAAGAACTTTTGAAAAAAAGGACAACCCTTGTTGGAACGATTCGTAAAAATAAAAAAGAAATCCCCCACCCCAGTTTGTAGCATGCAAAGCAATGCCTTTGAAGACGTCTAAATTCGGGTTCCATGAATCTATCACCCTTGTTTCTTACAAGCCAAAAATGAATAAAAATGTAATTGTTCTGTCAACACTACTTAGCGATAACAGTATTGATTCTCACACAGGCGATAATAAAAAACCAGAAATTGCAACGTTTTACAATTCAACGAAGTAAGGCGTAGACATGGTAGACAAAATGAGTGCCCTATATAGTTGTGCAAGGAATGCAAGGAGGTGGCTAGTAGTCATTTTTTATAGCTTGTTGAATATTGCTGGTATAAATGGACAAATAATATATAATTCTAATAATATAAACAACAAAACTTTAAAAAGGAGGCAATTCCTACGGCAGTTAGCCTTATTATTGACAGAGGACTACCTAAAACTATGCTTGAATACAAATAATATACCAAGAAATTTGAAAAGAACAGCCGTAGATATGGGAATAAATTGTGAAAGTTCAAGTACTACAATCAGTGAAAGTGTTAGTGAAGATCCTGTTGGCCATAAAAGGTGTTATATGTGTGCGCGAAAAGAAAACAGAATGACACGTAACTTTTGTCACAAGTGTAAAATGTTTATTTGCTTGAAACATGGAAAATTAATAGGTGGGAATTGTGTTTGAAAACAGTGTTTGCATTACTTTTCTTTGTTTACTAGTTAATTTAATTAAGTATTTATAACTCAACGTCACATATATTTAATCTATTTAATAACGAACATTATAAAACTTTAAGAATATACATGTAATGTAGGAAATAGATATGCAAAATTAGTTTGTTTTTTATATAGTGTCCATTGGGATTTTATTACTTAAATTACATTTGTAAAAGTGTTGAAAATCATATTAACTTATAACAAAATTATTATAACACAAGTTGCTAAAAATTACAACTATTTTAATTGTTTACCGGAGTGGTGTCTAGTGGGCGCCACGCGACTATACATGTCCGTCTGTTACCCACGACTACTGCAGTGTTAATTAAAAAAAAACTAAATTAGCAAAAAATAAAACATTATATATATATATATATATATATATATATATATATTTTAAAACAACATAGGTTATTCAAATACAAGAATATTTATTAATTTATATACAAACCTTTTCGTTGGTAAACAGTACCAACATCATCAGGATAGAAAATTACAATTGATTGTACCTTGTTGTGATGAGGCACCTTTCGGTCACTTGACCATTGTCGAATCACAACAAGGTAAAATTATTGCACTTAGTGGTGGATAAAAGTATTTACAATAGTAATATATAAACTTCATATATATATATATATATATATATATATACTTCGTATATATATATACGTTTTCTTGTTTAGTAATTTAAAACAACATAGGTTATTCAAATACAAGAATATTTATTAATTTATATCCTTGGATATAAATTAATAAATATTCTTGTATTTGAATAACCTATGTCGTTTTAATATATATATATATATATATATATATATATATATATATATATATATATATATATATATATATATATATATATATATATATATATATATATTTTTTTTTTAGGTTAGTTTTGGTTGGTAAAGATTATTTAGATTTTTTGGACTAGGAGACTGACAGACTTACCTTGGTAAGAGTCCACACTGTAGTCTTGAAATAGAAACACATAAAAGCACTAAAACAATGATATATTTCAACCACACAGTGGTCTTTATCAATCGAAGAGAAAACACAAAAAGAAATATGAGAGAATGAAATAAAATAAATATAAGTTGTAATCACAGATTGTGTAGAGTAGAAATCAGATGACACAGATTAAAGATATATATATATAAATTGTTTCCATGAGCATATGAGTGATTATAGTTTATATAAGTCTGTCAGAGGAAAAGAGATAAGGTTATTGGGGAGAAAAAAAAAAAAAAAAAAAAAAAAAAAAAAAAAAAAAAAAAAAAAAAAAATTGATTTATCTGATGTTGAGGTTAGGGGATTCTCTGGACTTGGTATACCACTGGTATGATAGTTCCCACCTTCTCAGTTCTGAGGGATTGCAATCAGGGGGGAGTGATTTAATTATTTTTGTGGTATAGCAGTCATCAAAAGTTGCGATGTTGTGACTCGCAGCATGTTGAGCTGTTGGTCTATCCATATTCATAATTTTAACATCATGTCTGTGGCCATTCATTCTGATATTCAGACCATCCGTGGTCAGGCCTATGTACTGTGCTGAGCAAAGTTTACATTGTAGCTGGTATATGACATTTTTCGATGTACAATTATGATGACCCTGTATTTTGAAGACCATTTTTGTTGTTTGGCTGTTGAAACTATTTGCTGAGGGGTGTATTGGACACGTCTTGCATCTAGGTCTATTGCATGGGAAGGAGCCATGAGGAAGTTTGTGTGGTTTCTCTGCATCAGGGTCTGGTAGTTTAGGATGTACTAGGATGTTTTTCAAGTTGGGAGGTTGCTTGTACCAAATTTGCGGTGGATCGGTGAAAAGATTTTTGGTGTGGACGGAAGCTTGAAGAATTTTAAAGCCATCTCTCAATATCTTGTTGAGTTTATGTAGACCAGGATGGTAGTCTGTTATTAAAGACAGTTTATTTTGTTCTGTTTGTGGTTTGGGGCGAACCGAGGATTGTGCTGAATGAATTTGGTTTTCAATGAGTCTTTTTGGGTATCCTCTTCTCTGGAAGGCTGTTGATATCTTTCTATTAAAATCTTCCAATTCCCTATCATTCGAACAGATTCTCTTACCCCTGATTGCTTGACTGTATGGAATGGATCGTTTTATGTTTATTGGGTGGTTGCTGTCGAAATGGAGATATTGTAGGTGGTTTGTCGGTTTGATGTGAATTCCTGTGTTGATAATTCCATCCTGGAGTGTTACCTCTACATCCAAAAAGGTGATGGCTGATGTAGATTTCTCCCAGGTAAATTGAAGTGTGGAGAATTGTGTCAGGCTGTCTAAAAATGCCTCAAGTGTTGAAGCACCCTGTGTCCAAATTAGGAAGATGTCATCTATATATCTATACCAACATAATGGCTGGTGTGTTTGTGTCTATCGGAAACCAAATTCATTCAGCACAATCCTCGGTTCGCCCCAAACCACAAACAGAACAAAATAAACTGTCTTTAATAACAGACTACCATCCTGGTCTACATAAACTCAACAAGATATTGAGAGATGGCTTTAAAATTCTTCAAGCTTCCGTCCACACCAAAAATCTTTTCACCGATCCACCGCAAATTTGGTACAAGCAACCTCCCAACTTGAAAAACATCCTAGTACATCCTAAACTACCAGACCCTGATGCAGAGAAACCACACAAACTTCCTCATGGCTCCTTCCCATGCAATAGACCTAGATGCAAGACGTGTCCAATACACCCCTCAGCAAATAGTTTCAACAGCCAAACAACAAAAATGGTCTTCAAAATACAGGGTCATCATAATTGTACATCGAAAAATGTCATATACCAGCTACAATGTAAACTTTGCTCAGCACAGTACATAGGCCTGACCACGGATGGTCTGAATATCAGAATGAATGGCCACAGACATGATGTTAAAATTATGAATATGGATAGACCAACAGCTCAACATGCTGCGAGTCACAACATCGCAACTTTTGATGACTGCTATACCACAAAAATAATTAAATCACTCCCCCCTGATTGCAATCCCTCAGAACTGAGAAGGTGGGAACTATCATACCAGTGGTATACCAAGTCCAGAGAATCCCCTAACCTCAACATCAGATAAATCAATTTTTTTTTTTTTTTTTTTTTTTTTTTTTTTTTTTTTTTTTTTTTTTCTCCCCAATAACCTTATCTCTTTTCCTCTGACAGACTTATATAAACTATAATCACTCATATGCTCATGGAAACAATTTATATATATATATATCTTTAATCTGTGTCATCTGATTTCTACTCTACACAATCTGTGATTACAACTTATATTTATTTTATTTCATTCTCTCATATTTCTTTTTGTGTTTTCTCTTCGATTGATAAAGACCACTGTGTGGTTGAAATATATCATTGTTTTAGTGCTTTTATGTGTTTCTATTTCAAGACTACAGTGTGGACTCTTACCAAGGTAAGTCTGTCAGTCTCCTAGTCCAAAAAATCTATATATATATATATATATATATATATATATATATATATATATATATATATATATATATATTCTTGATATTTAACATTATCCATTGTTTTTCCGTTGCACTGACTTTATGAAGTTAATATATTACTATGTGAGTAATTTTATCCACCATTAAGTGCAATAATTTTACCTTGAGTGATGAGGCACCTTTCGGTCGTTGACCATTGTCGAATCACTCAAGTGATTCGACAATGGTCAACGACCGAAAGGTGCCTCATCACTCAAGGTAAAATTATTGCACTTAATGGTGGATAAAATTACTCACATAGTAATATATTAACTTCATATATATATATATATATATATATATATATATATATATATATATATATATATATATAGACGCACACACACACACAACTCAACCAATGTACATTTGCTGATCAAGAAAAGGTGGTAACTACTACAAAAACAGACTAATGACATGAAAAAAGCTTTCATTGGCCAGAAGGGTAAACAATTTTTTTTAAAGGAAGAAAGTAGAAGTTTTTAATAGCGTATTTCACTAGAGTTTGGTTTTTTGAGTTTTCAAATAATATCATTATAAATGGATTTATTTACTTAATTCTTTGTACAGGCTTACAGCTTCATGTGTATAAATGGATTTATATTATCCATAAAAGTTGTTATACCTCAAAGAACCAAAAAAAATGCACGCAACCATAAAAAAACAAAATGTTTAATAAAGTCAGATATCAATAGCAAAACAAAGAAAACCAGCAAGTTATGCTAATTTACATAATGTTTTATAAAATATTCAATTATTATTATTTTAGTAAGTAATATTCTTTAAAATATTTGTTAATTTTTTGTTTGAGGTAACAACAAAAGCCTTGGTTTTCTATTAATACTACACAGCCCGCCCCTCTATAATGGACTCTATTAAATGGGTCATTCATTATAACGGACTGTGATTTAAGGTCGATCGTTTCCATCTGCAAGAGCTGCATAGCTCGTGTCCCAGTGCTGTGCCTATACAACTGTTGACACGGTCGCTTATACCCTCTGTCAAAAGGGCATGGTTCCATAGAACTGTAAATTAGTGTATACTTATACTATTGGTATCACTCGGTGAACAAACCACTACTTACTGATATTTTTCAGCAGATGCGTTTCACATTAAATCAGGAGTATTGTCTGTGACTAACAGCATTTCATAATGCATTGATCTAGTGCGAAATGCATGTGCTGAAAAATATTAGTAAGTAGTGTTTTTTTTGTCAAACGATACCAAAAGTAGTAATTTAAAAAACCTCAAGAAGTACAACACAAAAACTGCATATATACATATATTTTTGCAGAAATATTACTTATAATTATAATAGTATTTTCCCGAGTGCCTATAAATGTTTTATTGAACAGAATCTTTGCAGTATCTGTGCCACCACGCTGGTATACTAAAAAGGCTACTGGCCTGAAAAAACATGTTTCTTTTTTTAAACTATGAGTGATATAATATAAATGTAAGTAGTTTAGTAGTGTTAGTAATATTTATAATTCTAACTTATCATGAGTTGAAAACTGTTTTACAAACAAATACTCTTGCATACTAACCTGAAACATTACTTTTGTTCTTAACAATCTCCAAAAGCTTTCAACATCATTTTAAAAACTTCTAAGTTTGAAAAAAACATAATTTTTAGAACTTCTTTACTTCTAATGTTTTGAGGAAACAAAATTTGTTTAGCTACATTACTTTGAATTTCATGTTACATTAGCTGCAGCAAATTTGTTAACCGATTTTTAATCACTAATTATATAATAAATAATATATAATAACATCACACATTACAAATATAATATATACACAGACCTTCAGAATCCTCATCAGATTCAGACGCTTCACCAGCAACAATAATCCCTTGAACGGGTACAGCGTTTGTTTTTCCTAAAACCTGTTAGGACAAAATATCAATTAGACAAAAAATAAACATATTCAAGTTTAGAGTTATAATGCAAACTAAATTAATGCAATACAATTATTTGTAATTATTAAGATCAGCGGCTACCACTCTGATCAGCGCAATTTTTTATAACCGGTCAATTTGTATGCTTTACATGAATCTGAAGTTATTTTTAACGGCAAACGTAAATTAACATAAATTAAGCTGACTTGACCTAGGTGCTAACTAACGCTCTGATCGTGCAAAATGTTTTATTCTCGTCAAAAAGGTGTGAATCTTACCGATACATCTAAGTCACGAATCACCTCAGAAAAAGGCACAAATCTGTGTTACTTTAGCGCCAAACCAAAATCAACCATTTTGGTTATAGTAACCATGAGACCTGAAAGATTCTCTCCGATTGGTCGATAGATGCCGCCTTTTCAACCGAAAAAGCTTGTATTTAGTGTGTGTGTGTGTGACAGATCTTACCACACTTAATTTTTCAAAACTTGTTTGTTCGATGTAAAGCGGGTTATTGAGGCTTTATGTTCGCACAACATGCTCCCGACGAAGAAGAACTGTTCGAAGTGCGAAACATAGTTAAGATCACAGATGACTTCAAATTTAGGAGTGAGAAGGTTGTTTCAATGTCAAAAAAGGCCAGAAAAGTGTAGGTGGAGGATTTCATCCAAGATCAGTTCATTTTTAAGAAGGAACCAAAGTGAACATAAACCAACTCGGTGTAAGGACTTAGGTTACATCAGGACAGGTTAAGTTAGGTTAGTTTATTTTATGTTTGACACAAAAAATAACTTTAGATTAACGTTCAGCATGGTCAAATTGACCAGGTATAACAAAATCAGAGCGGTAGTCGCTGATCTTAATAATTACTGATACTTTGTAGGTGTATTTAAATATAGGTATATAGTGATGTATAAAATTACAACCAAATCTTGATGTAGTGCAATGCGCTGTAGCTATGTTCACGCTATAGGCCTAAATGCCATTACAGCCTAACATTTAAAATGTGAAACAAAGTAACTTTCCGTATTTTTTGCAGAAAAAAAGTTGATATTTGTGTTCTACACATTAAAGAAAGTAATTTATAAACAAAATAATTTTAAAATACCCACGTTAATATAGACTATATTTTTACCAAGTTAGGTTATATATATATTTAAAAAAAAATGTGTTTGAGGTAAAAAAACTTCAGATTCGTGGTCAGCCATGTCAAATTGATCAGGAAAAAGATTTCGCCGATCGGAGCGGTAGTCGCTAATCTTAATAATTACCAAACATTGGTTTTGTAAACTATTGTCTGTGTTGTCCTTATTTTTGTTTTTTCAAAATATAAAAAATATGTGTGAGCGTTTGTACCAAGTTTTATTATTTTTATCATGCTTCTTTTGCATAAGCAGGTAATTTTTTTCCCAAGTCGATTAAGTCTGGGATGTCAATAATTACCAAGAAGACAAGAATACTTTCAGTGTAGTCATAGTTTTCTAAAATTTATATCAGGCATTAGTGTAGTAATATTTGACGACTTTATTAATTAACGTAGCTGTCATTATTAAAAAATATTAAATGCAAATATATAATAACGAAGGATGAAGTATCTAACCTTGTATTAGACATTCTAGTAATATTTCCTAGTTCTCCATCTGGTTAAACCTTGGACAAAGGACACTACACAATTCCTTAAATTGTTTCAATCCTAAAAATTTCCATACTTCTCTGTGAATGATGTAAGATGATTGAATTATATATTTAATAGCCCGAAACTTCAATAGCAACACATTATCAAAATACTCACCACAGGCACAGACTTTAGAGTTATTTTTTGATTTTCATCATCTGACTCCGAAGCTTCTCCCATTACAACTGATTTGCTTTCCATTTTTAATTGAATAAAACAACACTTTCACAAGATTAGAAAACTGTCATAACAGTAAATAATATTGCAATTTAGCATCTTTAATTACTTTTACATATGTTTTAAACCGGGAAATTCAAATTATAGGTACAGCTACTGTGCGTGAGAAACTCACAGAGTACCACACGTTGACGTAATAGATACATGTCAATAATATATCCTTAATCTTTACATTATTTATCATTATTACAAAAGTGCAAGAAGTTCATTTCTATAGTCCAAAAAAGTAATTTAAAATATCGCTAACAATAATTAATGTTAATTGATTCCATCTTCACTTGAGGTACTAGTTTTCACTAAAACACTTGTAAATATTTTAAAACTTGCCTATAATAGCACTTACCTATATTTATTTGTCGAGGACGGGCGTTTCGGGAGATGTGTCTTATTGTCAACTCAGACCGTAACTGATCTCAAAGTTTTCGTAGGTTAGGGTGGGGTGTGGGTGTATTTGGTGAGTACTGGGAGTTATGGTGTCGAAAAGTGTATATGAGTTATGATATAATTGGTTGTTGAGTGTGTGTATGTAGGGTGTAGTTTGAAATGTTTGTATATTTCGTATTGTTCTCTTGTGTAACTGTTGGTTATTTTTGTAATGTTTATGAAGAATTTGTAGATTGGATATTTTGTTTATGTGGTCTTGTTTATATGTTCTTGGTAGCGTGTGTAAAATAACCTCCCTGTCTGGCCTGTGTAAAAATTTGGGTACGAACTGCAAGTTAATAGTTTGTAAACTCCAGCGACGTTGTAAATGTCGTTGATTTTGTTGTTGGGTTTAAATTGTTTATTAAGAGTGTTGTGTGTGGAGTAGGCTATTTTGTAATTGTATTTTCGTAGTGTGTTAGTTAGATTGAGGGTTTTGGATGATCTGTATGGTATTTTTAAGTATTTTATGGGTTTGTCGTGTTGTGTATTTTTGTTTGGGTTATTGAATTTGCTTTTTAGGTGGTTGTATAATTTGTCAATCATTATTGTGTTGTATCCATTAGTTTGTGGTATATGTTTTATGGTGTTTAGTGTTACCAAAAATTATCTACAAGTGCTTTAGCATAATTATTGGTTTAAGTTGCATAAAAGACAAATTAACCATTTCACAACACACTAGAAACTTTCAAGTCTTTCCAATATACAGTAGAACTTCATTATAACGAAGTAATTGGGGCTGAGTAGTTATGAAAATAATAGAGCAAATGTAATTTAAATAAAAATACATATTTTATTTATAATATGTAAATTTTATTTACAGTGATTTAAATCAGTTAATACATTTGGAGTGGCTACTGAAACGTAAAATTCAGACTTGGCTACTAATGTTGTTTACTTAATAATTCCTAATGAAGGCACAACAAAAACTATGGTAGGTAGGCCTACAGACTTGAAATTCGGAGGGATACACTTTATTTGGTAATGTAGAGGCGTGATAAGGTATTTTATAAAAATGTTTAATGTTTTTTTAAAAATTTTGTCACAGAACAGCTTTTGCTCTTGACTCATATAACCGGTTAGCTGTTTCTATTTCGGTATATGATCAATGAATAGAACAGCTGTAGCCTTTGGATTAAGTATGAACTTATAGTAATATTAGTATTAAATCACCTCCTTCGGTGGAAAACACGATTTCATGCCAACATTTAAGGGTCTAAGTGGACTTTACCGTTTACATGGTGGCTTGATTTATAACAGGTCGTGAACGAATTGCAAAATTTTTCCAAATGTTCTATTTTGTAGGTGAAGACAAGGGAGAAACGCAAGTGAGATGTTGCAGGAGAAGCTGTCTGTGCTAAATAGAGAAAAAACTAAACAAATAAACAAAACTTCTGAGCATATTGTTGCCCCTAAACATTGCTGTCTCTAAATATTTAGAGAAATGTAATTAATTAGTAATATTACAAATATATTTTTTTATAATAATGTTAAAATATAATCAAATAATTATATAGAAATCATGAAAAAGAATAAAATCTTTCAAAAATCTTCAAATTCTTTTTTAAAGTGATTGATTCTTGCTACTTTGAGATCCAAATTTTCAAACGTTCCCGCCTCAGATACATCTGTCACTTCAGGGATGTATGGGGGTACTAACTTCCTATTTAGTAATGACATCCATAAAATTGGTCGAAACCATTGATGGTTTTTAATGTCATTTACACCATTTATCATGTTGCCTAAACGGCGACTGAGATCAATTTGTAAAATGTTATCTATAAAATGCTTAAGTTCAGGACTGAAATGTCTAGGCATTTTGAATTTGGCTTTGTTGTTATCAAAACACTGTATTATATTTCCAGGCTCGAAAGGGGGATTACCGCTGGTCATTTCGTACAGCACCACCCCAAGAGCCCACCAATCTACCGACTTGCCATACCCTTTATTGAACAAAATCTCCGGAGCCAAGTACGCCAAGGTTCCACAGGCGGTATATGTTCTTCTAGATACAATCTTCGAACAGCCAAAATCTGTTATTTTAATGTAACCTGTATGGTCATACAAAATATTTTCAGGTTTCAAATCCCTATAAATAATGTCAAGGTAATGTAAATACTCTAAACTAAGTACTATTTGCGCCCCAATAAATCGCGTAAGCGTTTCATCGAATCTACCTCTTTTGTGTAAATGATGCAATAATTCCTTGCCGCTATAATAAGGCATGATAAAGTATAAATAGCTATTGTCCATGAAAAAGTAACTGAGGTAAACTATAAATGGAAAATTTAATCTCTCCAACAAATATTTTTCATTTTTTGTACACTCCATATGCATTGCTTTTTGTACTAGTAATTCTTTTTGAATGCATTTCATAGCATAATACTCATTTTTGTTTACGTTCCTCACAAGTAAAATCTTCCCAAATGCACCTTTACTCAGGAATCGCTTTACCTCAAAGTCTTTAAAACCTACACTAAGATCTTTCCTCAAACTCCAGTTATCGTTGAAATGAGTTTTACTGTCTTCCAAAAACTGATTCAAGTCTTCAATTTCCAAAGGACCATAGTCGGGTATTAAGTTGTACATAGTATTTGACATGTTACCGGGTAAAAATAAAAGTAATTATTTCATTTGAAACACAGTAAAATCACAACTTTAACACGTTTTATTGAAAAATATAATACCTTTATAAAACGACTTCAGATATAATATACTCGTTTTTATATGTCGGACCATCTTATGGCTACACAGATTAAACATAGAGTTCTTAAAAATATTTCATCTCAGAAAAGTTGTTGAAACATTACTGGATGATGCACTTAATTGTAATGAAATACAAATTTAATGTTTGTTGACAAAACAATAGCCTACAAGCATTCACCAGTATCACATTATTGAATATAAACATATGATTTTTCAACATGTGTTTTGATTTACTAACTAAACAAATATTTTAGCATCTTAAAATCTACAATTTTTGCATTAGACCTAAACAATTGTTTTGTTCGTATAAAATCGATTCTAAAATATTATTTTAGTTTAAAACTATATCAAAATTGTCCTATATAAAAATGAAAAAAATATCGAATTAATATTTGGAAAAAACTGTATTAACATCAAGTGGCACTCAATACAAGTTTAAAAAAATTTACTTGAAATTTAGTGGATGAATAAAAAGTATTTTACTGACGATTGAATATTTTAACAACATATATATATATATATATATATATATATATATAACAGTGTTGCATAACTACAAATATATATATATATATATATATATATATATATATATATATATATATATATATTTGTAGCTTTGCAACATTGTTTTCTTGTATTCACTTATCACTTTCACTACATGTACTTAAAAAGAATCTTACTTGGTATTTATGCGAGTTAACTTTCAAAGATTGGTCGTGTCTTCATCATCGGGCATCATTGGCCGGGGGTTGGAGTAGAGTGCTAGCTGCGTGGAATTCCAGTTGTCGCAAGGTGTGGTGTACCGTTATGTTCTATTTTCGGATTCACTGCACTGTGCGAGTCTTTTAAGTTTGCCTTGGGGTTAATTTTGTCTATTAGGTTGAATAATTTATCGTTTTTTTATTTTATTTGTATTTGTTCGTTTATGATATTATTTTTATGTTTATAAATTTGCAGTTGTTCCTAGATTGTCATTTTAAGGCCTTTTTGTACTTTTTTTTTATTAGTTGTATGTTTTTTAATGTGGGAAATGCGTGTTTGTTTTTGACAGCCACACATGCCATCATATATATATATAATAAATTAAAAATATTTCAAAAACAAGAATACTTTTAATGAATACATTTTTTCAAAGCTTTTCGCCTATAAAATAGTACCAGCATCTTCAGGAAAATAATTATCTAATCCTGAAGATTAGATAATTATTTTCCTGACTATTTTATCGGCGAAAAGCTTTGAATAAATATATTCATTAAAAGTATTCTTGTTTTTTGAAATATTTTTAATTTATTAACTATATTACAAGAAAACATATTACCATATTTAATATATATATATATATATATATATATATATATATATATATATATATATATATATATAGGATCTAAGATCTAACAATATAGGATCTAGAATATGAACTAACAAAGAAGGAAGTTAAAAATATAGTGACGTACAAATTAAATTTGATTAAATTTAATCTATAGATAGCCAATTGTTTTGTAGAACTAAAATATTCGAGTAAAGGAAGGTCTGTTTCGTGAAATAAACCTTGACCTATACGATCTTCAAAATATCACCATTTCTTCAGCCAAATAATTTCAAGGCTTAACGGGATGGGTTTATGCCCGCCCAGACCATGTCCCGAGTCTCAGGGTCCAACCCAAGGTAAAGCCAACCGAGAGTGAATAAAGGTTCGAGGGCACTACTTGAACGGAAATAATTAGCCGTGGTATGAGGTATGGAAACCTGGCCGTTTGGAAGGTTTTATTAGTCCGAGTAGTTCAGAAAAGCGGTCGAAATCATAGGGTCTATATGTAGTTCGTCTCGTCCAGGGGCGGGCCGGTCACCAGTCTAGGCCTTAGTTCGAAAGACTCTTGTAGACTGATACCACGGGTCGTGGCACCAAGACCCCTGTCTCGAAACTAGTCACCCGGTAAGGAGTAAGGTCGGATTCGTAAGGGTAATGTTTTCAATATGGTGGACTGGAGTTTCCCTTATAAGGGTCTATATGGAGTTCGCCTCGTCCCAGGTGCGGGCCGGTCACCAGTTTAGGCCTTAGTTCGAAAGACTCTTGTAGACTGATACCACGGGTCGTGGCACCAAGACCCCTGTCTCGAAACTAGTCACCCGGTAAGGAGTAAGGTCGGATTCGTAAGGCTAATGTTTTCAATATGGTGGACTGGAGTTTCCCTTATAAGGGTCTATATGGAGTTCGCCTCGTCCCAGGGGCTGGCCGGTCACCAGTCTAGGCCTTAGTTCGAAAGACTCTTGTAGACTGATACCACGGGTCGTGGCACCAAGACCCCTGTCTCGAAACTAGTCACCCGGTAGGGAGTAAGGTCGGATTCGTAGGGGTAATGTTTTCAATATGGTGGACTGGAGTTTCCCACATAAGGGTCTATATGGAGTTCGCCTCGTCCCAGGGGCGGGCCGGTCACCAGTCTAGGCCTTAGTTCGAAAGACTCTTGTAGACTGATACCACGGGTCGTGGCACCAAGACCCCTGTCTCGAAACTAGTCACCCGGTAGGGAGTAAGGTCGGATTCGTAGGGGTACTGGTTTCAATATGGTGGACTGAAGTTTCCCATATAAGGACCTATCTTTGGGTTCTTTGACAAGGAGATTAGGTCGGAAGACAGGTACCCATTGTCACTATTCTGCATTTCACCATCTTTCTTTCTCTTCTTTACGTTTCCACAAAACATACTTCAGGCGTTATTTCGTACAGGCTCACGTCTTTTGCTTCAAATAAAACTAAATATAATGAAATCAAAATTATTTCGTAAACTTTTATTTTTACTCAATAAACCTCGGTAAAATAATACTGTTTACTATTCTACCCCCCCCCCCGTAACAATAATCCCAAAAAATTCTATATGACAATATTACAATAAAATACATTTTTAAACCTGGTCTAATTCATGATTTCTGTGTGTAAATTGTGTTGTCATAGTGAATTGAAAGTATTAGTGACAATGAAAATCTATTCTTTTTTAGGAAAGGTAAAATAAATTAATAATACTTTATTATTATTTTATTAAAAATTACATTGTAAAATGATAAAAGTGTAAATATTAGCTGTTAGTAGTGCTTCTACTCCGGCCACTGGTCCTACTCCTAGCCCGACGCCTGGTCCGACTGCTGGCCCTGGTCTTGGCCCTGCTCGTCGTCCTTCTCCTGGTAGTTGTCGAGTTGCCACGTACTTTGTATCGCCATAAGTTATATTTCTTCAACCCCTTATAGAACGTTTCCACATCGATCCCGCCGTCGACATGCATCCCGATCACTCCCAGAGATTCCCACAGGATTCTGATAGATCTCCTATCGTCGTCGTAATACAGCATGTCAGAGTAATTTACTTTTGACATTTCATAGAGTCTAAAACATAAAATATAACAGTTTTTTTTATTGATTAAATTATAAAGAGTGTGAATTCATACGTGTGTTGTGTGTTAGATTTACTTTTCCTTGTAGATACCAGTACTGTTGGTGAAAAGCTTTGTTAATTTCAATAAATATATTTTTGTGCTTGTTATGACCTTGTATTATTGCTATATACATACATTCTTATATATATATATATATATATATATATATATATATATATATATATATATATATATATATATATATATTAAATATATTAAATATGGTGATATGTTTTCTTGTAATATAGCTAATAAATCAAAAATATTTCAAAAACAAGAATACCTTTAATGAATATATTTATTCAAAGCTTTTCGCCTATAAAATAGTACCAGCGTCTTGAGGAAAATAATTATCTAATAAAATAATTTTACAAAATTTTCGCCTATTTTATCGGCGAAAAGCTTTGAATAAATATATTCATTAAAAGTATTCTTGTTTTTGAAATATTTTTAATTTATTAATTATATATATATATATATATATATATATATATATATATACACACGCACACAAAATCATTTACTGGCACAGATACGTCGATGATATCATAATGCTATACAAAGGCAACTCCCGTCAATGCGAAAAACTCCTCACCTACACTCATACACCTACACTAATAAAATACACCCAGAACTCCACTTCACTTCATAAATTGAAACCAACCGATCCCTAAACTTCCTCGACCTAACCATAACAAAAAGCCACACACAAAAACACAGCTTTAACATTTACAGAAAACCCATAACAACAGACACGCTTATCCACAACACCTCAAACCACCCTATCCAAGACAAACACGCTGCTTTCAGATCCATGCTCCATAGACTTAAAGAAGTCCCAATGACCACCGAAAACATAAACAAAGAACTAAACACAATTAAGTATCTAGCATACACAAATGGATACAACAGCACAATAATAGACAAACTATGGTACAAAATACAAAAAAAACCACTAAAATTAACACTACAGACAGGGAAAACAAATACATCACATTACCAATACAACAAACAAAATTACCCGTAAATTTCAAAAAATAGGATACAAAATAGCACACAAAACTAATAACAAGTTACAATACAAAATACAACACAACACCAACAACAAAGATAAACTACAAGCACCAGGCGTATACAAACTGAACTGCGACGAATGTAACAAATTCTACATTGGACAAACAGGTCACAGCTTTAAACATAGAGGAACACAAACATAACACCAACTCAACATTTTACAATCACATAAAAGAAACAGGACACAAATACACAGACATTTACCACAACCCAGAAATCCTACACATTAGCAAAAAAGGACCACTCAACACACTAGAACAATATGAAATTTACAGACACACAAAAACACAAAGTACAAACATACTAAACGAACAAACACAAAACAAATCACACAAACTATTTGATACTATCGAAAACCTACCTTTAAAACTGTCACCGCTTGACAAAACATCTCCAAGCAGAAGACACTGATGAAGATCGGCACATAGCGATCGAAAACGTTCTGTCTCAGTAAGTTTTAACAAATTTACTAAAAATTCGAATAGTCATAAACTATTTCGGCGAAAAGCTTTGAATAAATATATTCATTAAAAGTATTCTTGTTTTTGAAATATTTTTAATTTAATAATTTTATATATATATATATATATATATATATATATATATATATATATATATATATATATATATGTATGTATGTATAATATGGTAATACGTTTTTTTTATTTTCACACACACACACTCTCTCTCTCTCTCACTCATACACACACACGCATTTATTTATTTTATTTATTAGTTTAAGCTTTTCGCGGAAGAATATTATCAAATTTTTCAAAACATATTTATATCTGTGTAGTTCTATGGCTACATAAGGACACAAGAGGCCGGTGTTTACATTTAACAATCATTGCATTGAAGTGAGCTATAAATATTGTAACGTTCACTAAGCAGTAAAAGTGGTTGAATGTGTAGGCTACTTGCGTATTATAAAAAAATTGTTAAACAGCTGTGCATAGTTATAATAAACTTTATTTTTTGCTAAATTTTATAATCAAAGTTACTTGTAGATAGTTTTTATTAGCTATGAATTACCTTTATGTAAAAGTCACTATTTTAAGATTAGTTTCAAAACATATTATATACGCACTTACTTCGCGAAATGGTTGTGTTTCTCTCCTGGATATATCTCTATGTATTTAAAATATCTTTTTATATCTAAAATTTTAAAAATTTGCATTGCAGTTGTATTATCATCCTGTGAAGAAGTCGCCGCCATGTCAATTTCAACGTTTTTCAACATGCGTAGTATTTTCTGGGAATCGCAGTACATTTTGAAACTTGACCCTCTCGTGTCCACGATCTCGCCTCTGTAAAATATCACATTAAGTAGAACTAAAATACCAAATTGTTTTACATTCTACGCAATTATCGTTTCTTAATAAGTTCAAGAAAGGTTTCATTTCAAAAATGAAAATTTATATAACATCACAATAAATAACTCATAAAGAAGTAATATAAAGAAAACTTTTTAAAAGTCTATTGTTACTCAGCTAAAAAAATTGTTTTAAATACTTTTTAATGAATAGTTATAACTAATATAAATAAAGTAACATAGCATTGCGTTAAAACAGCTGTTCCACCACATGACCTATAACATAAAATCAGCTGTTTTATGAAATCATATGTTATAATTTATTTTAAACAAAATGGGACGAAATAACATATTGAAGAACTTGCACATTTTGTGAAAACAAATTAATATTTGAAAAACTGTAGTAGATCAAGTTTTATACACTACATGTTACAAAAGGGCTTTTGAACTTGAGTGGATATATAAAAAGTAATTAATTAACGATTGACATTTCGAAAAAAAAAAATATATATATATATATATCACGTTGTTTATTATTTTTCCGTTGCACTAGCTTTATAGTTATTATTGTTAATTGTAAACAATTATTCCACCACCAAGTGCAATTATTGTTACCTTATGTGATCACATAAGGTAAAAATAGTTGCACTTAGTAGTGGAATAATTGTTTACAATTAACAATAGTAACATCATATATATATATATATATATATATATATATATTGTAATCCATGGATGAAATTCGTTTCCTTGGAAATATATATATATATATATATATATATTTATGGCTAAATAACACTCTCATAAACAAGAATTTCTATTTTATTTTTTACTCATTGAAGCTTTTCACTCATGGGTAGTATCAGCATTATCAAAACTTGCTTGTGGTTGTATAACTACATTTGGACTCCTATTAAAAGCTTCAATGTGTAAAAAAACATAAAATACCAATTCTGGTTTATGAAAGTATTATTTAACCGTACACACACACACACACACACACACACACACACACACACACACACACACACACACACACACACACACACACACACACACACACACACACACACACACACACACACACACACACACACACACACACACACATATATAAGGAAGTTGAACTAGTAGAAGGAATTGAAAATGCTTTTAACAGAGTTTAATAGATTCATAAAATTCGAAAAGGTATTTCACTGAGTTAACAGTAAGCATGTATAATCTCTCTCACACACGTATTAGTTTTGTTCCAAAACACTTTCATAAAATTATCTACCAATTCATAAAGTTTAGGATTTTAGTAGTCAGTATTAGTTGGTTCCTTGCTTGCTGTGTATTGATAAGCGGCCTTTTACTAGCGCCTGCATACTAAACGTAGACAAAATGTAAAGCTCACCTGTTCAGCTTGTAGTATGCGTTATTGATTTTTTAGTGCAAATGATTCCACAAGCAGGTTTTCAAAATCACGCTTAAAACTCTTTGTAAGCAACGGCATTTTGTATAAAAACGATTGGACCAACTAAATTTGGAATGTAGCGAGAAATAGAAGATCTTTAAAATTTGAAATAACTATAACTCTATATTGAAGTGAGTAGTACTTATTGCTGGGTATGTCTATGTTTTGCGAAGGGGAAAATCCTCTTACTCGTCACGCTTTATTTCATCACGAGATGCGTCGTGATTTTGTTTATGTTTTAGCTTAAATTAAGTGATAACATATGATTTCATAAAACAGGTGATTTTATGTTATAGGCTATGTAGTAGCTGTTTTAATACGTAGGTGTTACCTTATTTATTGTACATTATTAGGTTTAATGTTATTATTCAGTATATTTTATAAGTTAATAAATAAATTAATTTAATTGGTAAAAATATAGATGTAATGACGTTGGTGTTAAAAATTTGTTTTTGTTATTATATTACTCGTTTAATGCGAGGAACACGAATATTTACTTTGTTTTCCGAAGAAAGTACGGAAAGTTACTTTTTTCACATTTTATGTGTTAATTTGTAAAGGCATGTAGGCCTATAGCTTGAACCTGGCGCGCAGTAGCTACAGCGCATTGCACTACGTCTAGATTTGAAACTTTATACAACATTACTATCTACCTATATTAAAATATACCTACGAAGTATTCAGTCAGGATAGATTTGGTAATAGTTTTATACAACATTACTTACTTCTTATTACGAGCTTCCAAGGTTGGCCTCGATGGCTCGATGTCTCCTATACACATACTCTGCCAACGGCCAGAAACAACTTTCTTTCAAGATTCTGTCCAGGGTACATTCCCGTCCTAGATGTTTTATCAAGGGACTCCTTGTTGCTGCTGTTACAGGACACTTCAAAAGTATGTGCTCTAATGTTTCCTCTTCTTGCTTGCACACTCCACAGATAGAGTCGTTAGTAATATGAAACCTTTTCAAATATATATTGGTGACAATGTGTCCCATACGAGCTCGTGCCGCAAAAGATGCCACTGAACGTGATAATGACTTGAAGATCTTTGGATCATTAGGTTGTTTTTGTAATGAATAATATTCGCGCCCAGTATTGCATTCTCTCCATTTCTTTCTCCAACAGATGTGAGATTCTTTATCAACTGCCTCTTTGCAATTAGTTAAGGAGTAACAACTTTCAGGAGATGGAAACAAGTTGCAAGACTCCTTGGCAGATCTGTCAGCTTCCTCATTCCCAGGAACATCACAATGACTGGGGATCCATTGAAATTCAATACTTTTCTGTTCTAAGTTTTTTAACAATTTAGTTATTTCAGATGTTCGAAAATGGTAGTCTGTAGTGTGCTGTACTTGAAGGGCTTGAAGGGCCGACCTGGATCGGTGAGAATGCAGATGTTCTGTGCATCCATAGTATTGCTAAAAACCAAAGCAGCATTTAAGGCCATCAATTCAGCATTCATGCTTGAAGAGGAATCGCAGGGCACATAGTAATCCTCGTTTAATTCAGGACAATGAAAAGCTGCACCTCCCCTATGGTTCTCTTTATCAACGGAACCATTTGTGTAGATTTTTACAAAGTTGTTATATGTGGTGTTTATCAATTCCATAGCGACAGATTTTAGTAGGTGAGGTGAATCTTCTTTTGTGAGTGAACCAGGAATTTCAAGATTGGTTTTTATTGGGATTCGAAGCCAGGGTTGTTGCTCCAAAACAACTGGAATTTTTCCTGATTCCATTGTGTTTAATGATTCGCAGGGTTTGTTATGATGGTAGAACAGTGACTGTCGGATGTTAGTTACCAATGCAATGTTAGAAAGAGTGTTAGGCGAAATTGCTTTCATCTGAAAATGTTTATTCCACATTCTGTTTTTTATATATAAGTCAAAGGGCATGTCTGACAGTTCAATTTCCATAGACTGTATACTTGTGGTTTTTGAACAACCCAAACAAATCCTCAGAGATGAGTTCTGTAATGTTTGTAATTTTCGAATATGAGTTTCAACTGTTCCACCCCAAACTTCACAACAATACATGATTTTTGATCTTACAAAGGACAAATAAAATTCCTTAATATATATGTATCTGCTCCCCATGCCCTGCTGGCTATAACTTTCAACGCTTTTATTCTATTTGCACATTTGTCCGCTATGAAATGGACATGTTCTTTCCACAGTAGTTTTGGATCCAGTTTAAAACCCAGAAGTACAGGATTTGGGTTATGCCGCAGTACGTTTCCATTTAAGTATATAACTGGTTTATAGTTTGTGTGCAAGTATCGCCTGGAGAAGAAGCATACTTCAGTTTTTGATATTGAAATGGTTAGTCCCCATTTTTCAGACCACTCAGAGATTTTGTTAAGTGCCTCTTCCAGTTGGTGAGTAGAAGCAGTTGGGTCTTTATCAGTGGCCCAGATAGTGATATAATCTGCAAAAATAGCCATGCCGATGCCTGGAACGTCTATATTCCCTAAATTTTGCATCATTATGTCAAAAAGAGTAGGACTAATGACTGACCCCTGTGGTATTCCGTTTAGAGTACATTCTTCTTCAGAGTAGGTATCATTGATCTTAGTTTTAATTTTCCTATCCTTAAGGAAGTCTACAATGTATTTCAATATCCTCCCTTTTAAACCGATTTCCATACACTGCGAAATAATAGATATGCGTGAGACCTATCTCAAAGGCTGCTTCGAAATCGATGAACACCGCTGATGTACACATTTTGTTTGAGAATCCGGTATATATACTTTCTGTAAAGTTTAGTAAAGCATCACAGGTGCTTCGTTTAGGTCTGAACCCGAAAAGACATGAACCCAGCAGGTTATAATTTTCAAGCCTCCAAGTTAAGCGGTTATTAACCAGTCTCTCCAAAAGTCTACCGAGACATGATGTCAAGGCTATAGGTCTGTAAGAAGAAGCAAGTTCAGGAGATTTTCCTGGTTTTACAAATGGAATAATTATAGCCTGTTTCCATTTTTGTGGTATGTTACCTGTCTCCCAGATTTGTGTAAAATTGCATCTTATTTCTTCCATAAATGACTCAGAACAATGCTGTAACATTTAATTATGAATGTTATCTTCTCCTGGCGTAGATGACTTCAATTGTGCTACTGCAGCCTTCATTTCAGTTTCTGTGAAAGGTTTATCACAGATATCAGTTTGGGAAATTGCTTCATTAAAAGTTGTAAGAAAGCTCTTTTTCTCATTCTTCAGATGAGTCGGCCAATTTTCCTCAATACCTGACTTTTTGACATATAATTTGTTGAATACATTAGCAATGTCATTATCATTAGTAGTTATGATCCCATCCGGATTGTGATCTGATAGATTTTATTATCAGGTTTTCCCTGAATTGCTTTAAATCTTTTCCATACAGCTGAGCAAGGTGTGTTTGAGTTGATGCTACCTATGAAGTCATGCCAAGAGGTCCTTTTAGCCTCTTTTATAGCTCTCTTACATTTAGCCGATGCCTGGTTGTATTTGCTTCTATTTTCGGGTGTTCTAAATTTCTTCCACATTTTTCTGGCTTTTTGTCTTTCTAATCTAAGGAGGGATATTCTCTTATTCCACCAAATGTTACTAGGCTTTTGTTTATTTTTATTTACCTTAATGCTAGGGATACTTTCCGAGGCAGCAATCATTAGTTTCTGTACAATGTTTTCTGTATTACTTTCTGTGCAGTTTACTGTGTTATTAGTAAGATGTCTAAATAGCGGTCAATTTGCATCCTTTATTTTATGTTGCGTAGTAATAATTCTATGTGCATTAACATTTCCCTCTTTACTGTCGATATTAAAATATACTGGGAAGTGGTTACTAATTAGATCTTTACCCACATACCAATTACTGATTATGTCTAACAGATCTGGAGAAGACAGGGTAAGGTCCAATGTACTCAATGATCCTGTACTTGGTGACTGGTATGTTGGTTCCTTGTTTTTGTTTACAAGTACCAAATTGGAGTTCACAATCCATTCGTAAACTATTAGGCCATTCCTGTTGTCATTTCCTTTATTCCAAGAGCCATGTCTAGCATTAAAATCACCCATGATAAGGAGACATTTATCTGAAATCAGTAATTTTTGAAGTTCCTCATCAGTTACTAATTGATTAGGAATATACACGTTGACTACTCTTGTATTAATATCTTGGTTAATAGTTATGTCACAGCTAAGTGCTTCCATATTTGTGGTGGTGATAGATTGATGACTTCTAACAACTATAGATTTATGTATCAAAGTTATGACACCACCAACTCTGCCATTTGCTCGTGAATTGTTAAAAATATTAAAATTCTTGAAATGAGGGTGCCGCTTTTCGTCTACAGGCAACCATGCCTCTTGAACACATATAACCTTAGCATTACTCAAATCCAATTCTTGTTTCAACTCTTCTATTTTATTCATCAAGGAGCGGGCATTCCAGTGCAAAAATTTCTGAGATTGATATTTAATGTGTGAATTATGCAGGTCTTTTGTTTTCCTATCACGTTCATTAAAGTTTGTACCCAATAATATATGTTGTTTCATCTTCTCATATTTTGACTTTTTCTTCATTTGGATATGCATTTCTACTGCCTGCTTTCTGCTATGACACCATAATTCGATTCTTTTGTTTTTTCCCACTCCTCGATTTCTCATAATAATATTTCTATCTATTCCATATAATTCTCTTACACATTCAATGTCCTCGTCCTTGATATTCCAGATGTTTACTTTAAGACGATCAGGATGATTATTTCTTTGCTTATTATAACAGAAAGCAGTCCCCACCCGGAGATCCGATTGGGGGACTAATACTCCGGAATGTTTTACTCTCTGATTCATTCTGCCATATTTGTGTATGTATTAGGGGGCTGCAGTGGTCTTATGCAGCTTCTGTGGACACCTCTTAGTTCACTTGGGTTTGCTTAAGCTAATGGAATTCCAAGTTTAAGCCCCCTCACCGCGTCAAGGTGAGTGTCCACGAGGGGTTATACAACATTACTATCTACCTACATTAAAATATACCTACGAAGTATCCAGTCAGGATAGATTTGGTAATAATTATATTTAACATTACTATCTACCTGTATTAAAGTATACCTACGAAGTATCCAGTCAGGATAGATTTGGTTGTAATTTTGGTAAATATTTAGACTTATTGCCGATGAAGAAAATTACAACTAAATCTATCCTGACTGGATACTTCATAGGTATATTTTAATATAGGTAGATAGTAATGTTGAATAAAACTATAACCAAATCTATCCTGACTGAATACTTCGTAGGTATATTTTAATATAGGTAGATAGTAATGTTGAATAAAACTATAACCAAATCTATCCTGACTGAATACTTCGTAGGTATATTTTAATATAGGTAGATAGTAATGTTGAATAAAACTATAACCAAATCTATCCTGACTGAATACTTCGTAGGTATATTTTAATATAGGTAGATAGTAATGTTGAATAAAACTATAACCAAATCTATCCCGACTGAATACTTCGTAGGTATACATTTAATATAGGTAGATAATAATGTTGAATAAAACTATAACCAAATCTATCCCGACTGAATACTTCGTAGGTATATTTTAATATAGGTAGATAGTAATGTTGAATAAAACTATAACCAAATCTATCCCGACTGAATACTTCGTAGGTATACATTTAATATAAGTAGATAATAATGTTGAAAAAAAACAACCAAATATATCCTGACTTGACACTTTATAGGTATATTTTAATGTAGGTATATAGTAATGTTGTGTAAAACTATAACCAAATCTATCCTCACGTGGAGATGGAATCAACAAATATATATTAAAAAAAAACTTTTAGTGGTTGACACTTGTTGTTAATATGTTTTTTCAAATATTAATCAACTAATTAAATTTAATTAATTATTTAAATTAACTATATTATCCTCCTATTTTACCACTTAATACTGTGATTCTGTTATATGTAAAGAAATATTTATATATATTGTAAATATAAAAAAAATATCGGTAACAAAATTCATATTTTTTTTGTTAGGCGCTGGATTTTAATCATGTAGTCATACAGTTTGAAAAAACCTGTAACATCAAGTGTCATCCATTACAAGCTTGAAAAAAATTTATTTGAACTTGAGTGGATGAATAAAAAGTATTTTATTAACGATTGGAAACAAGATAATTATATATATATATATATATATATATATATATATATATATATATATATATATATATGTTTTTAAAAAGATATATAATATGTTTTTTTTGTATAATAATAAAAAACAACCAAGGTTATTGAAATACAAGTATTTATTCTTGTATTTGAATAACCTTAATTGTTTTTGATATGTATACATACATATATATATATATATATATATATATATATATATATATATATATATATATATATGTATACATACATATATATATATATATATATATATATATATATATATATATATATTTGTAGTTATGCAACACTGTTTTCTTGTATACACTTATCACTTTTGAAAGTGATATATATATTTGTAGTTATGCAACACTGTTTTCTTGTATACACTTATCACTTTTGAAAGTGATATATATATATATTTGTAGTTATGCAACACCGTTTTCTTGTATACACTTATCACTTTTGAAAGTGATATATATATATATATATATATATATATTTATATATATATATATATATATATATATATATATATATATATATATATTTGTAGTTATGCAACACTGTTTTCTTGTATACACTTATCACTTTTGAAAGTGATATATATATATATATATATATATATATATATATATATATATATATATATATATATATATATATATATAGGGAGAGAGTGAACTAATAAGAAATTAAAAAGCATCTTGCGTAATGGGGTAAGAAACTGTCAGAAAAACAACAAAAACTAATAAAAAAGTAAATAAAATTAATATATCTTGTAATATGGCTTAGCAAAGGTTGTTCCGGATGGAAACTTTCCTTATCAGCTTTATAGGTTTGCCTTCTTGTTTTGGATTTTGACCTTTGACTCTTTTCGCTCGTTTAGGTTTTGCACGAATTATTTTCGTGTTTTTATAAATACGTAGTTTCGTCATTACAAATAAGTTGTGTTTTGAGTTGTTTTCGTATTATCGAATGAATACGAGATAATTAAAAAGATTATAAATTGATAAAGATATTTAAACTGTTTAGTTACCAAAACACATTGAAGATTGCAAACACGAGTTTGAGATTGGGAGGTTATGTAGCAAAGGAACTCTTTGAAATACACGAAATTTATTATTCTCTTTGGATATAAAACTTTTCATCAATTAATTGTACAGTTATGCGCTAGCAAACGACATTCTATTCTAACCTAAAAAATAATCTCGATGGTTCTAAATTAGTTTGAATGCAGAATAGTTCTTTTGTATATAATTTAACCTCTTATCTCTTGGAGACAATGTTGTGAGAGTGTGATGATTCTAAAATCAAATGTTTGAATCATTAAAGGAATTTATGGCAGTGTTGGTAATAGTATTTAACAATTTGATTTCTAGATTGAATACCTTACTTTGAATTTCGATGATATTTCTACAGCTATATGAGCTAATTTTCTCTTAACAGACATAATAATATATGTAGAGAACTATAATATATATCTCTTTTTACAAATAACAATTCACTCGTAATATATGTATTATTTGGAAAGTAAAAGATAATGTAACAGGGTGTTATAAGTGGGATTAAATAGGGAAAATAATGTTTTATTTATAAAAAATCTTTTCCGATAAGATAACATTTTAGTGAAATATTGTAAATAGTTTGATAATCAAACATTTCAAAAATAAATCGATGGAGAAATTATGGGTCCATGAGTTTGAGCTTTAACTACAAGCGAATCATTCGTGATAGAGTAAATATATTTACACCATTAATTAGCGAGTTTAATTCTGCGTTTATGTATATAACTAAAACAATTTTAGTACGTTTTTGTGTTTAACTTAGCTCAAGATATAAAAAAATGTACGGTTTATCACTGTTTTTTTTATTGAAGTTCAACTTTAAAGCATATCTGCATTAAAACCTCTGGTTAAATCTTTTTGAAATATTTATACCACATTATATGACGCATTAGTAATTTAAAAATGGAATTTGTTAAAGTTAGCTTAAGATATAATGAAAATGTAAGGTTTTATCACTCTTTTTTTTATTGAAGTTCAACTTTAAAGCATATCTGCATTAAAACCTCTGGTTCAATCTTTTTGAAATATTTATACCACACTATATGACGCATTAGTAATTTAAAAATGGAATTTGTTAAAGTTAGCTTAAGATATAATGAAAATGTAAGGTTTTATCACTCTTTTTTTTATTGAAGTTCAACTTTAAAGCATATCTGCACTAAAACCTCTGGTTAAATCTTTTTGAAATATTTATACCACGTTATATGGCGCATTAGTAATTTAAAAATGGAATTTGTTAAAGTTAGCTTAAGATATAATGAAAATGTAAGGTTTTATCACTCTTTTTTTATTGAAGTTCAACTTTAAAGCATATCTGCATTAAAACCTCTGGTTCAATCTTTTTGAAATATTTATACCACATTATATGACGTATTAGTAATTTAAAAATGGAATTTGTTAAAGTTAGCTTAAGATGTAATGAAAATGTAAGGTTTTATCACTGTTTTTTTATTGAAGTTCAAATTTAAAGCATTACTGCATTAAAATCACCGGAATAATCTTTGTTAAATTTTTATACCATGTTATATGAGTTATTAGTAACCTGAAAATGAAATTTGAAAATTGTATCTTATATATTAGGGAAGTTCCTGTGGATTTAGTACAGCAACCTTATTTCACGGCACCTTTGTCCGATCGAACTGGCTTTTAGCTTGCTTTAAAGAATAATATGTTTATAACAACATATAACATTTATATAAACTGTGTATATATGACTTTGAATTCGTTGCGTTATTGGTATTTATTTGACACAGCTGTAATGTGAGCTGGAGCGTGCAATCGCCTCTGCCGCCTGAGGTGAAAGTAGAGTACAGTCTGGTGCCTACCAGTGCGCTCGTGAGCCCCCAAGGAGGCCCGCTCAAACCGATTCTGTTAAAGTCAGATTTAAGTGTAAGAAACGTTTCCCATCAGCTTTCTTCTCGAGGGCTTTGGACCTTCCAAAAAGCTTTAAAAATGTTTTTGGTTTGTGTGTGTGTGTGTGTGTGCGCGCGCGCGCGTGTGTGTGTTTTAACATTTTCGATATTTTGTTTATGTACATACATAGTTTATATATATTTACAATTTTATTTCGAAATTTCGTCACAAAGATGGGTCTTTTTTCCAGTAGAGGTCCTCTACGTTTTTAGCATGTCCAACACATTCTAGCATATCCAACCGAATGTACTAGAAGGCACCAGACTGTACTCTACTTGATAAATATCAACAATGCAACGAATTCAAAATCATAGACAGTTTATATACATTTTATATGTTGAGATTTTATTCTTTAAAATAAGGTAAAAACCAGTTCGATGGGGCAAAGGAGCCGTGAGTTAGAGTTGCTAATTCCCTAATAAATGAGATAAAATTTCAAATTCCATATTTAAATTACTAATGAGTCATATAATGTGGTATAAATATTTCAAAAAGATTGAACCAGAGGTTTTAATGCAGATATGCTTTAAAGTTGAACTTCAATAGAAAAACAGTGATAAAACCTTATATTTTTTTATATCTTGAGCTGAGTTAAACACAAAAACGTGCTGAAATTGTTATAGTTATATACATAAACGCAGAATTAAACAGTCTAATTAATGGTGAGAATAGTTTTATTCTAGCACGAATGGTTCGCTTGTAGTTAAAGCTCAAACTCAGGGCTCCATAATTTCTGCGTCGACTGCCTATATTACAATCTATGCAAGAAATATACTTTGCTAAGACCTCACCTTTCTTTTCCTTTGCTGTAAGTCACGCGTGAGTCTGATACAAAAGGCCAAAGTGTAAAACCTAGAAAACAAGTATTAAAATTTAATACATTGCAAGTGAAAAATTTAAGGAACGCAAAAATAATTCAGCCGAATAATTAAAATTAATTAAATGCTACAGTTTATGCAAGTCATTTAAATATCAATATGGAAGAAGTGCATTGCCAAAATACTTCCGAATCAAAACCTGGTAACTATTGTTAAATTAATCCACTGTAAGTGTTTGGCGTTCGGAAAATTTGGAATTTGATGGACAATATAAACACGAAAAATCACATGGAAAAAAATACTTCATAGAAGAAAACAAATATCTCCCACGAAACTTATAGCGTTACGTAATAGTGTATTTGGATCCCGTCACGGATTCTAAAGGATATATTTAGAAGAACAAAGACGACCATGCCCGTCTTCAATTTTGTACGTGAATTTAATTACTGGGTTGCCTATAATATAGTAATTAATGAATCTGACGTCTTGTATGACGTAATAAATAATCAGAGCCCTAAAAAATAGCACAAGACAATGAATTAAATTAATTAAATGTTATTTTAAGAATCTCTAATAAAAACCATCATACAACTAATAATGAATACTGATGATGAAACATATATGAATATTATGGTATACATGTGGCACGCGCGCACGCACACACACACACACACACACACACACACACACACACACACACACACACACACACACAAACACACACACACACACACATACACACACACATACACACACACACACACACACACACACACACACACACACACACAAACACACACACACACACATACACACACACATACACACACACACACACACACACACACACACAAACACACACACACACACACACACACACACACACGCGCGCACATACACACACACACACACACACACACGCGCGCGCGCACAATTTGAACACCCTTTGGATATCTCTTTAGATAAGCAAACGAAAACTTGTTGTGGGGTAGATAAAATCTGTAGCAGTTTAAGTATAGGCAACCTGTTTCACTTCCGTGTGTGTCGACGTTTTTGTAATAATTTCTCCTTTGTTTTTGCACGGAAGAAGAATCATCTCGACTGTCACGCTTCATTCCACGGAAGATTTTTATCTCAGCTGAAATTAAGTAGTGACATACGATTCCATACAACATATGATTTCAAGTTATAGGTTATGTCGTATATCTCTGTTTCAACACGTAGGCTATCTTTACTTTATTTATTTTACAATAAATAACAATTTTATTATTAACTATTTTGATCAGTTAGTAAATAAATAAATTTATATTTTTGTAAATCATACTACAAATAAGGCAATATAATGGTAAAGAATTATGTTGATTTCCAGTTCAATTTTTGAATTGAAAACTCTCCGAGGTGCGTCTGAAACTTTCAAAAGTACCGATTTAAATTAAATTAATTAAATATAAGTTTCTTCAGTAAATGTTTCAACATATACTGATTCTTTTATTATTAATTACATTTAACAGATTTTAATAAAACCCTACTGTGTTCTTCAAATTTTAGTTTCTGAGTCACACTTTATAGTTTTTTTTTGCTTTTAACGAGTTCCAAAAGCTTATAAATGTCTCAAAAATTAAAATCCAAGTGTCACATTGGACTATAGCCAGCAGATTGAGGTCATATCTTTAATGGGAAGTCTACAATGAACTTTAAAATTTGATTGTATATCTACGATTTTACTTGAAACTATTCTGCCTAGAGTCGCCTAATTGGTGTATTATGTCACTTTATCTCAGCCATATGCCTCAATAGAATCGTTTCATATTAATTAATATCGATTATCTCTCGTATGTCTAAAAGTAAAATTGTATACATTCCTTCATTATGAGTTTACTACCAGGTTACTGAGTTACGTTGTACTATATACACTGAACAAACTGAGTACTGAAGAGAAATGCCTTTTAGGAAGACTAATATGTTAGTTAAGACCTATATATCATCTATTTTTATTTAGAAATTGTAAACACAACTTTGACTTATTCTTTTAATAATTTCCTCTGAAGATGAATGTTTTGCAATCAAAATGTACATTAGGATTAGAGTAAAACTTTTTTGTCATTTTCTGAGTGGCATAGTGGGTAGAAAGCTTTACAAAACTAAATGTCTTGACGCCAGAACAGACTAGCAGGACTGCTTAGCCAGAACAGACTAGCGGGACTGCTTAGCCAGGAGTGCCTTGCCCGGACTGCTTAGCAAGAACTGCTTAGCTAGGACTACCTACCCAGAACTGCCTAGTGGGACTGCTTAGCCAGAACTGCCTAGCGGGACTGCTTAGCCAGAACTGCCTAGCGGGACTGCTTAGCTTGACTGCTTAGCCAGGACTGTCTAGCCAGAACTGCTTAGACGGGACTACCTAGCCAGGACTGCCTATCGGAACTGCTTAGCCAGAACCGCCTAGCGGGATTGCTTAGCCAGGAGTGCCTAGTCAGAACTGCTTAGCCAGGTCTACCTAGCCCCCACTACTTAGCCAGGTCTACCTAGCCCCCACTGCTTAGCCAGGACTACCTACCCAGAACTGCCTAGTGGGACTGCTTAGCCAGAACTGCCTTGCCCGGACTGCTTAGCCAGGTCTGCCTAGTGGGACTGCTTAGCCAGAACTGCCTAGCGGGACTGCTTAGCTTGACTGCTTAGCCAGGACTGTCTAGCCAGAACTGCTTAGCTAGGACTACCTACCCAGAACTGCCTAGTGGGACTGCTTAGCCAGAACTGCCTAGCGGAACTGCTTAGCCAGAACCGCCTAGCGGGATTGCTTAGCCAGGAGTGCCTAGTCAGAACTGCTTAGCCAGGTCTACCTAGCCCCCACTACTTAGCCAGGTCTACCTAGCCCCCACTGCTTAGCCAGGACTACCTAGCTTGGACTGCTTAGAAAGCACTTCGTAGCCAGGATTATCTACAAGGACTGCTTACCCAGGACATCATAGCCACCACCGCCTAGTCAGGACTGCTTAGCCAGGAGTGCCTAGCGGGACTGTTTGGTCACAACTGCTGAGTGGGACTGTTTAGCCAGGACTGCCTATCCAGGACTGCCTAACCAGGGCTCCCAAGCCAGAACTGCTTAGCCAGGACTGCCTAGCGGTACTGTTTGGCCACAACTGCCTAGCGGGACTGTTTAGCCAGTACTGCCTAGCCCGGACTGCTTAGAAAGCACTGCTTAGCCAAGACTGCCTATCCAGGACTGCTTAGCCAGGACTGCCTAGCGGTACTGTTTGGCCACAACTGCCTAGCGGGACTGTTTAGCCAGTACTGCCTAGCCCGGACTGCTTAGAAAGCACTGCTTAGCCAAGACTGCCTATCCAGGACTGCTTAGCCAAGACTGCCTATCCAGGACTGCTTATCCAGGACTGCCTAGCGGTACTGTTTGGCCACAACTGCCTAGCGGGACTGTTTAGCCAGTACTGCCTAGCCCGGACTGCTTAGAAAGCACTGCTTAGCCAAGACTGCCTATCCAGGACTGCTTAGCCAAGACTGCCTATCCAGGACTGCTTATCCAGGACTGCCTAGCGGTACTGTTTGGCCACAACTGCCTAGCGGGACTGTTTAGCCAGTACTGCCTAGCCCGGACTGCTTAGAAAACACTGCTTAGCCAAGACTGCCTATCCAGGACTGCTTAGCCAGGACTGCCTATCCAGGACTGCTTATCCAGGACTGCCTAGCGGGACTGTTTAGCCAGTACTGCCTAGCCCGGACTGCTTAGAAAGCACTGCTTAGCCAAGACTGCCTATCCAGGACTGCTTAGCCAAGACTGCCTATCCAGGACTGCTTATCCAGGACTGCCTAGCGGTACTGTTTGGCCACAACTGCCTAGCGGGACTGTTTAGCCAGTACTGCCTAGCCCGGACTGCTTAGAAAGCACTGCTTAGCCAAGACTGCCTATCCAGGACTGCTTAGCCAAGACTGCCTATCCAGGACTGCTTATCCAGGACTGCCTAGCGGTACTGTTTGGCCACAACTGCCTAGCGGGACTGTTTAGCCAGTACTGCCTAGCCCGGACTGCTTAGAAAACACTGCTTAGCCAAGACTGCTTATCCAGGACTGCCTAGCGGGACTGTTTAGCCAGTACTGCCTAGCCCGGACTGCTTAGAAAACACTGCTTAGCCAAGACTGCCTATCCAGGACTGCTTAGCCAGGACTGCCTATCCAGGACTGCTGGCAATATGTAGTCTACGGTTTGCAATAATGAACTTTAACGAAATTCATTTTATCCCAATGAAGCCTGATCTATCCTGCCTCCCCTAAATTATAGCAAAGTTATGTTACGTTATTATGATTAGTTTTCCAAATCTTCAACCATTAACGATTGTGCGAATGGAAAAGCTTAGAAGGCCAATGTATGATATTATTTTGATATTATTATTAAGTCGTTTCTTGTTCAGTACACATTATGCAATCAAATGAAAACCAAAGTTACCATTTTCTATTTTAAACATAGTTTAGGATAACGGTTAAATAAATATCATAGATATTTAAAAATACTCGGATTATATATATCATTTGTAAATTCATAAAAAGTAAGTTATACATTTAAAATTAAATTTTCTGTCCTTATTAACATCAAGATATTTTTCATTGTTGACGTATTGTCCCATTCTCAAACATTTTAATAGTACTCATTAAAGTTTTATACTACTATACTATTTTGAAAAGGAACACTCTTAAAAGTTCTGCGAATGGAGTTATTCTTAAACACGTCCAGAAAGAAAAACATTTAAACGTTATGAAAGGGAGAAAATGTAATCAAATGTTTATAGATATTCGTAACAGAAGTGAAGATGAGTATATTTAAACTTTAAAAAAATAGTTAAATTAAATAACTGAAGACGTTGCCGGAAAGCAGTGAAACAAGAGTCCGTTTGAGAGCTAACGCAAGAAGTCAGGAAAACTAAGCAAAACTACTGTTACATGAGGCATAAGAGCTAAATAGATTAATATATTATTAGTAGATTTCTGTTTCTGTTTAAAAACAAGTGATATAAACAATTTTTAAAGTAAATTCCTACTTAGATAAACAAAGAAAAATTTTATTTAATTATATTTTTTATAATAATTATAAATAAAGTAACATAATCTATGCGTTAAAACAGCTTTTGTATCACATAACTTATAACATAAAATCAGCTGTTTTATGAATTCATATGCTATAATTTATTTTAACCCAAATGGGACGAAAAAGCTATATTGCATACCATGCCATTTTTGTGAAAAGTTTTCCTGTAATATAAAGTTAAAGTTAATTCATTAAATTTAATAAATGAATTATTATTTGAAAACTGCATAAACATAAAGTGCCATCCACTACAAGTTGAAAAAATGTATTAAAACTTGAGTGATCGAATAAAAAGTATTTTAATAACGATTGAATATTTGAACTATATATATATATATATATATATATATATATATATATATATATATAAGAAGAGGTAAACTAATAAAAAGAATTGAAGTAACTAATTACAGAAGAATAAGGAGTACAAATTAATTATTTACTTTAAACACTTTTCTTTATTCATTTGAATAAAAGTAAGAAATAATCCAAATCACGTGCAAATATAAAAAATTAATTAAAAATGTAAAAATTTGCGGAAATGCGTTTTAATAGGAAGAGAATTGAGGGATGTTTTTTACAATCAAATGCTGATCTGTTATGCAAATAAGATATAGTTGATTCATTGCGTTCATCATCTGTGAATCACAGAGATATGAATCCGTTACAAAACAGGCTTCATTAATTTGTTCCTTTTCAATGGATTAGTTTTTACTCTGTGTCAAACTATTAAAATTTATATGAAATCAATTTAATGGTGAATACATATTTAAAAAAAACATGCAGGGATCTTTTAAATTGAAACTTTTTAAACAAATGATTTAAACAAACTTATAATTTAGGGTAAACTTTGAAAATTAATTTTTAATGTCGACTGCATGAAACATCTTTCTCAAGGTGTTTGGGGATTGTTTGAAGGTGCAGTGCTTAGGTAAGGCGAACAGGGAGTGGCTAAAGGTCCGATGAATGGAGTAAATTGATCAGACATGGAAAACCTGACCGGTCGTTGGATCCTACTGGTCCAGAGAAGTTTTGCGAGCGAAACAGAAGTGTCTTGTTGGAGTCGGTCTCGCCCCAGTCCAGGGGTTACAGCAAGATGAGGGCTAATACATTCTGGCACACTTGGATCGTACCAAACGGTAATAAATTTACAATCCTACCAGATTGCAAAATAAAGACAACAAATGAAAAAAACTCAGTGCAAGCGACATACCTTTACAACGCTATTGAAATCCAGCCTTTAAACAGGCGCCACCTGGCAACGAGAAGACACCTTGTGCCCATAATCGTTCCTTATTCCTAGAACCAGGCAATAACTTTTATCCCTACTAATACTTAATTCGATCTTTTTATAAATACCTTTTTTACAAAGAGACACAAATAGTAAACAATTCCTTATGGCCCCGATAGAGAGAAGGATGCTTCAAGCACACTAACTTGCTTATATGATACCATAATACCACCCATGTGCCCCTAAAGGCTTTCCTGTCGCTACCTTAACACAGCCTAAATTAAAAAACCGCCACTATATTACCATAGAACCACTAAATTGATTGAAAAATGGAAAATTAATCTGAATGAAGTGAAATTAGTCCACAACTTCACAAATAATGGACTCAAAAATCCTTCGTTAATGATGTCATTGGACTCATAATACCTTATGAAAATAAAGCTAAATATCTAGGTATGAACTAGATGCTAAACTAAGATGGAGACTTCACATGAAGAAAATGGAGACGGAATTAAATATCAAATACCGTAAGCACAATTGCCTCCTGGATAGAAACTCAAACCTCTCATTTCGTAATAAAATACAAATCTACAAATACATCTTGAAACCAGTTTGGCTCTATGGCAGCCAACTGTGGAGATTGGAAAAGGAATCTAATGTAGAAATTCTTTAGACATTCAAAAATAAGGTGTTGAGAAACATGGTTAATGCTCCTTGGTACATAGAAAAAAGATAATCAAGGATATCTGAGTATCTGGAAGACAACAAAAGAAATAAAGGAGAAGGCCAAAAAACATGAAAAGAGCTTCCCCTTCGTCCAAGTACAGTGGCTCTTCAACGTCTCTATAACCTGTACATGTTTAGAAGATTGAAAAGAATCAAACCATTTGGGTTAGTGTACTGTCGTGTTGTGCTGTGCTAGTTCTAATATATGTAATTGACAACGTCCAGACAAGAACTAATGAGTTAATGGCCACTTTAGTTATATGAGTATTTAGGTTAAGATAATGCAAGAAAAGTTAATGGTGGGTCTAATAAGACCTGTTTTAATAACAATAATAATAATAATAATAGTAACATATATATACAGAGAGAGAGGGAGATAGAGATAGATAGATAGAGAGTGAGAGAGAGAGAGAGAGAAAGAGATAGAGAGAGAGAGAGGGGGAGAGAGAGAGGGGAGAGAGAGAGTGAGAGAGAGAGAGAGAGAGAGTAGAACCTCGATAATTCGGACTAACTGGGACCGGAACAGATCCAGATTAATCAGAGAGTGCCTAAAAACAGGGAAATAAAACATATAGCCTACTTACAGAGAATAACCCTTATGTAGTACGAATGATGTTGAACACATAAATATGTTAATGATGGGTCGATTCCAAAATCTTACTTATTCCGATACCGACGCCGATACCAAGAAATCGATTCCCGATTCTTCAAATACCACAATTACCAACCCAATAAGTTGTTATAGTGCCGGCGTTACAACCGCTATTACGCGCTAACGCCACATTATTTAGAGCGACGACGGATATTTTACCGCTCTGGAATAGAGGTATTTGTAATCGACTTTTGGAATCGAAAAGAAATTTGATGCTCCGCTGTGTTAGTTTTGTATAGCTTGCGAGCTGCCCTATCATTCTTCCGCTACAACATTAGAAGCTCGCTTAAGCTGTTTCCTCCTAAAATCAACATTAGGCCATCTAAGTGGCATACTGCTTCAGCGTGACTCAAAATATTTGGATGATTCCCACTGGCATCGCCTGTACATAGACAGGTGGCCGTCGCGTCAAAGCATACATCACGATACTGCACTCTACGGTCGCATTCACCCACTATGTTGGGAATAGCGGCTAGCCAAGATTACGATATAAAAAGGCAAGTACCTTTACGGTATGTACCTGACTGTAAGGCCTATAAACGCACAGTATTATATCCAGAACTAATATTTTAACGTCATTAATTAGAGTTTTAGCTTCGAAAACAATTTATAAGATATTAAACAAAATACCACAAAAACTTTCCGAATTATGCAGCGATCCGGAATAATGAGGTCCGAAATATCGAGATTCTACTGTATTGTATATATATATAATAAATTAAAAATATTTCAAAAACAAGAATACTTTTAATGAATACTTTTATTCAAAGCTTTTCGCCGATAAAATAGTACCAGCATCTTCAGCAAATAATTATCTAATAAAATATTTTTACAAAATTAAATCATATGTGCTACAAACGACCATATGTTTATAAGTATTGCCTTTTTGTAATTTTTTCTATAACATCAATGACCTTATAAATAGTTTGGTGCCTTGATCTCACTTGAATTTGTTCATCAATTAATTTGTCTTTAACTTTATGCTTATAAATTTCCAATGTTTCAAATATACTCATTTTTAATCCTTTATTTAATTCTTTTATTAATTTAATATTTTCTATTTCCGGAAAATCGTGTCCATTAATAATACAATGCGTAGCTAAATTTGATTTGTATATATTTGGTTTGATATAAGCATTTAAAAAATGTTCTTTGTATCTTTCTTTTAATTTCTTTTTTGTTGTCCTACATATAACGTATTACAAGTTTGACATTTTATATTATATACCCCATTTCTTTCGTGCATATTATTTTGATTTTTGTTATTGTTTATTAGATTTTTTATTTTATTATCAGTTTTATATGTAATTTGTAATTTTGTTTCTTTAAATAATCATGTAATTTTATTTATTTCGTTACCAGTGAATGTAAAAGTTGTCCAAATATTTTCTCCCTTATTAGGTACAAACTTATTTTCGAGTTTCTGTTTTCTTATTATGTTATTATTTATTTTATCTATAGTTTTTCTTTTATATCCATTTTCTAAAGCAATTTGATATATTATATTTTTCTCTTTTATTTGATCATTTAAGTTCATTGGTATTTTGTGCATTCTACGTAGTAAAGAAATAAATTAAATTACAAGATTATTTAAAGAAGCAAATTTACAAATTACATATAAAACTGATAATAAAATTAAAAAATTAATAAACAATAACAAAAATCAAAATAATATGCACGAAAGAAATGGAGTATATAATATAAAATGTCAAACTTGTAATAAACTATATGTAGGGCAAACAAAAAAGAAATTAAAAGAAAGATACAAAGAACATTTAAACGCTTATATCAAACCAAACATATACAAATCAAATTTAGCTACGCATTGTATTAATAATGGGCACAAGTTTCCGGAAATAGAAAGTATGAAGTTAATAAAAGAATTAAATAAAGGATTAAAAATGAATATATTTGAAACATTGGAAATTTATAAGCATAAAGTTAAAGACAAATTAATTGATGAACAGATTCAAGTGAGATCAAGGCACCAAACTATTTATAAGGTCATTGATGTTATAGAAAAAATTACATAAAGTGCAATACTTATAAACATATGGTCGTTTGTAGCACATATGATTTAATTTTTTAAAAATATTTTATTAGATAATTATTTTCCTGAAGATGCTGGTACTATTTTATCGGCGAAAAGCTTTGAATAAAAGTATTTATTAAAAGTATTCTTGTTTTAGAAATATTTTTAATTTATTAATATATATATATATATAGTATTATATGATAGTATTATTCATTCCTGATGATGTTGGTACTGATTATCAACGAAAACCTTTGAATATAAATTAATAAATAATTCGAATAAATTAATAAATAATTTGAATAACCTTAATTAATTATATATATATATATATATATATATATATATATATATATATATATATATATAAAGATATAAGTCAAAATACAAATACAAGAATAATTATTCTTGTATTTGTATTTTGACTTATTTCTTTATTAATACACAAGAATACATATTGCGATATATATATATATATATATATATATATATATATATATATATATATATATATATATATATATATATATATATTTGCTCCCAACTTAACAACATACCCTGTCGAACCTACGCCCTGAATAAGTAAAAAGACTTTCGTCTAAAATTTTTAAAACTTACTCTAATTATAAGTTTCTGAAAGTCTTTATTTTAAAAATTTTCATATTGAGCAGCTACTATATTAATTCTGATATTTGTTATTGTAAAGTAAAAAAATGATTTACAATATTGTAATATTGTATATTAATTATTTACAATATTACAACTGTAATCTAGGGATGTCCTATAGTACCATTCTTTAAGAAATCGAAATCTGAACTACAACTAAAGGAAAACCAGAGGTGAACCAGCCAGCCATTACTATACCATGTATTAAGATTTTAGCCTGAAATATAGTCTTAGTAAAATTTCTCTGAGTACAATTTCTTGATAACCTTTATGTTTTTACAAATTGAAATTTAATTTGCAATAATTGATTTTGCAAATCAACTCTCTAAGCCCAATGGTATTATTTAACATAAATATAAAACGTTTTTTTACTAACCTAGATCAAAAACCACAAGTTTAGGTAAGAGAGGGAAATCGGTTCTGTTCAACGTCCATCGGAACACTTTTGGCACTCTGTCATATCTGTAAGATTGCACATCAAAACTAATCAATATTAACGATAAAGAAAACAAAATCTTGTTGCAAACATACACAATTACCGTCATAATAAATTACAAACGGCAAACAAACAGTTTTGATAAAAAATAATTTAACAACACGAAAAACAGACAAAGCCGTCTCGTCGGAATGGAAGGGTAACCAGAGCTATTCTACTTACGTAACCGCCTTAAAAATTTAAACTTTTAGTTACAAAAAAACATAGCAGATTGCAGCAGGGATTTGAAAAAACAAAAGCAATCAATCTCGTTTCCTTCACTCGCGGTAGGGATACTAACCGCATGCGCATGTGAGACGGAGATAGCTCGCTAGAGTTTGGCTGCCACGAGGGCTGGGCGGGTTTTGTGGGCCCAGACCCGGGTAAAAATTTAAAAAAAGTAGGCCTACATTATAAAAACTAACCAATAACCTTGAAAATAATTTCAGAAAATATTTAGGAGTAACAAAAGAATTATCTTTCGTAATACAGCTGTTATAAATTTTGAAGGTTTTTGGAATATATTTTGATTTACATCTTTTTTTATGAGATTAGCTATGACTGGAAATGTATTAATTTTAGGAATACTTTATTTTATGTTATTATAAAACAATTTAGAAACTTGAGTGGATTCATTACATTTATTTTATAAATAACCACTTTGTATTAACCGTCTCAAATCCAAAGTAAACTTTGTATTTAAACATTTTCTAATCGATAGTTGCAAAACACTCCAGAAAAAAGATTTGATACTTATATTTGAAAATTTGTAATCTATGTAAATAATTTAATTTAGTATGAATATTTATACTCATAAAATAACCGTTATAAACAAAATTGCCGTTAACGACATATATGTATATATATATCGCAATATGTATTCTTGTGTATTAATAAAGAACTAAGTCAAAATACAAATACAAGAATTATAATTCTTGTATTTGTATTTTGACTTAGTTCTTTATATATATATATATATATATATATATATATATATATATATATATATATATATATATATATATATATATAACACACTATTGTTCACTGCACGAAATTAGGCGGGTGGCAAAAAGTACAGTGTTGCCACATGGTCGAGATACGAGTCACGGAGATGCGATAGACTCTCAAACCAGGCGACACTGTTCGCTCAGGGTTGCCAATTACTGCTCAGTGGTGAGCGACTTCCGACCAGACGTGGCAACATCGCCAAACAAGCCCCCCACCTGATTTCGTGCAGTGGACATTAGGAAATCCTTGCCAAGTCAATCGACGAAAGTAATGTAGCCAGCGCTGTGCAACAATGCCTCATTATTACTTCAGGTTAAACCCTAGATATCCGTTTTTACAGGTCTAAGTCAATCTGTGGCCAGAGAAAGGAAAAAAAAGTCTTTGCCTTTACCCAGATTCGAACCCAAAATCTAGGTTGCCTTCGAACTCAATTGCCTTCTTAGCCGCTTAGCCTTTTTTCAATAAAGTTGAAAACTAAATGAATGGAAATTATATCAGAGGTAAGGTTAGTGGGTTTGGAATAGGCTGTCTACTGTCAGGAAAACTGCTAATTGAAAAGTGCTAGGAAAACCGTTGATAATAAATGGAACATGTGGAAAGAGTTAGGTCTGTCCCAAAACTAGATGAAATGGACTAGATCCAGACGGGATCTAACCTAGACGCCTAGATGTGCCCTAAAGGATTTGATAATTGTGTGCCTGTAGTATTGGCATTCATACCTGCTATTTGATTGCGCTATTTCGAAAAGCACTTGTCATAGTCCACTAAGTAAAGAACTTGCTTTATCAATTCTTACTCTGATTTCGTTTTCGTATATAACGGTTTGAGGTTGCTATGCTTCCAATGCTTGTATATTTCTACTCGTGGTCTATTCATTTTCCGTCTACAATCAGTGGAACGTTGATTATATCTCAACATAAATTTTATTCTCTTAAACAATCCTTGCATTTCTTTCCTTTATGTATAAAGTGGGACAAGGGGCATTCTATATTTGCACTAGATACAATTGAGTTATTTATGAATACAGTAAAACCTAGTTATAACGGACCATTTTAAACCGGTCTTTGCTTATAACGAGACCCATTGAATTGGTTAAACTGTGTTTTGAAAATAGGTAGCGCCTTCTGCCAACCATACCTAAATTAGGTAGGTTCGCGCTGATGCTTAAAGCTTCTGTCAGGTTGCATTTCTCCTAAATAGATGAAATGGAACTGTAAATAATGTACACATATAGGTAATATTTATAATAGTGATTTATTGGTAAACACTGATTTATCAAGTGTTGAGAAATATTTTGTAACCCGCTTAAACTTAAAGTTCACTGTTTTGAAACGGGACTTCTGTTTGTTAAGCTTACCTCAAAACGCTTTCATCAGATAAACAATTATTAATAAAATTCCTAAAATAAAACACAATAACCCAGCCAAGCAATATAGAAAGTATGATAAATAACCTGAAAAATATAACTCCACTACATAGGTTTTATCATTATATCTGTGGGATAATTATATATATATATATATATATATATATATATATATATATATATATATATAATAAGCTGATTATTCAACACATTAGGCTATATCAATTCGTATTTAGTGCGAACAAATATGTTAAAACTCGCAGTGTATAAGTTGTACATCTTGGCGCTTCTAAATAACATTTATTTATTCATTCTCTTGGCAAAATATTTCCACTTATTGATGTTTCACAGCAAATGCGTTTCGGACTTGGTCAGTGCATTGTTCCATGTTCTAAGTCACAAATAAAACTCAAGTATAGAACTCACAGGAGTGAACAATATACAGAATAAGTACGAAATAGGTTTGTTGAGAAATGTCAGTAAGTGATGGTGTTTTGACCAAGTGCGTAAATAAATGTTAATTATTAAGTAACAATGAACAGAAAAACACAATCAACAACTTATTTGTTATATGTGTTTCAGTTACAAAGTCGCCATAAAAATCAGTGAGAATAGTTAATACAACATTTATTTAAACTAATGACGATTTTGTTATCACTACGTCTCTAAGACATAAGTTATTTATTCAGAGTATACATCTTTATACAATTATATACATCTTAGCTCATACTGTATAATGCACTTTAAACTAGTATAATGTATATTATGAGTTTATATTGGCCATAGATTGAATGGGCCGGAACAATCTAAGATTACATACTGTACTCTACTGGTGTAAGACAATACTAATGTAGGTTTGATCATTGTGTAGTGTGAATGTGGAACAAAGTAGACTTTAAACATTTGATGGTGCCGCAGTTGGAATGTTTAAATTATGGCAACAGGATCAGAAATTAGAACGGCTAGTGGGTTTTGTGGGTGGTGTGTGAGAGCTGTTAAGTGGGTCCCTGTGATTTTTATATTGACAATCGTTGCCTGGTCATACTATGCTTATGTTATACAACTGTGTTTTTGTAAGTTTTAGGTTATCTATTTTATCATCTTTTAATTTATTGTCAAAAGTTATTACTGTAATAATGATGCTAAAGACCTTTTAAGACAACCGTGTAAACAATATTGATCTTTGTCACATTTGCTATGCAAAATATTGGTAATATTCCATTTAAAGCCTAGCCTAATATTATGTGTAAAGTAGCTCTGCTTATGATAGGGTGTTTACAACATTTCAGTCATCTTTGAAGTTAAATTTTATTTGAAGTTTTTAGGAAGTTTAAGTAGAAATTTTCGTATTGATGACGGTGTCACACGTAAATGATGTTCCATAATACATATCTAGCGATGTTGAAACTTCCTGATAGTGAAGGAAAAGATAATGAAACTGAAAAAAAAAATAATTATCAGCTACCAGAACTTGTCTTGTAAAAGACAGTGTTACGCGGTGTTTTAAAAAGCCCCCATGAACCTGGTAATACAACTTGTTGAACCCCAAACATTACAAAAATTAACCTCACTTTACAACATAAATCTTTATAAAATTAAATTAAATTTTTATAAAAAATACTAAATTGCAGTATTGGTACAAAGCATCCAGTATTGGTTATAAAAAAAAACAATTTAATGTTTGCTAACTTAATAAGTGAAATGGTTTTCATGTTGGTGTTTGTTTTTGCATTACAGAACTGTAAAAGTTCACATAATGTGAGCATTCAGTATAAATCAGTAAACACTATTTTGTTTGCTTTAGTCATGTAAGCGATTTCGGCTGAAAAACATTACCGGCCGATGGAGAAACTCATAACGTATACAAAAAAGAAAACACTCGCAAACAACCCAGATAATTACAATTTTGGGGAAAAAATTACTTCACCCTCCCCTTCACAGTCACCTAAAACCTTACAAAATCTATGGTTTACCTTGAAACTAGCATAATGCTTCGAAAAGTATTTTCATTTTTTAAAATTACAATGGAAGGCTAATTTTTTATCACATTTATTTGGGACTACGTTTTTGGGCGGACAGTAGCAACAGTGCACTGTATAATTATAAAGGCTGATGGTTAGAACAAATTTAATATTTTGCTTTTTGTTTGACATATATTACTCAAAAATACATTGTAAACATAAATAAAGTAATTTGAAATATCACAAAGCCATAACAGATCGTTAAAACGTATATTAATAATAACAAATGTAACCTGTTTTTGAATTTGAAGTAATGCGTTTATAAAACACAAATTATTCTTTAGTAATTACCATCCTATGTAATGATTATATAGGTAAATTTAAATAAAATTACAAAGTATCCAGTTAAGATTAAGTTACTAAAATAGAAATTATTTTCTTAAGTAATTGAAGTAAAAAGACTGACTTCAAATGGATTGAAGCCATTTGCTCATCAACTGACATTGCACAGCAATATGAATAAAGCGTACCTAGCCATTTATTTATGACATTTCATATTGAGATTAAAAATTTAATTGTGTTTATAAGTAGACCTGTCCTAACCCGATAACTTGTTCCTAGATTATAAAATAAGTATATAATAATTGTATTTACTATAAAAAATAGTTCAGTAAACATTATTCTCTACTTTTTTTCATGTAGCTCAAGATATCAAGTGTCTGTAACATAAAGCTGATTAAATTGGAACATAACCTATAAAAACCAGGACACATACAATACTTTATACTTGCAGACTTTTAATAATAATTGACATTACATTTACTACATCACTATGTAGTTATATTACAATATAAGTACAAAGTATCTAGTTTGGAGAATAGTTTGGTAATAGAAAATTAATATTATTAAATTTTATCTTGAACTTTAATTACTAGTTTACACTGAAACACTTGGGTGTATATTTTGTGTGTAACTGTAGTATTTCTTATTTTTTTTGTTTAGTGAAAATGATCGTTGGGAGAAGTATCTATTGTGATGTTATTGTCAGAGTTATGATCTGTATTGACAATTGAATACATGTCTTAAAACGGTTGTTTTCAATAACTAAAAAATGGAACTGCTATTATAAACAAGTACCATATATATAATATATGTACAAGTGTTTAATTAATTAAAATTCATCAAATTAACATAATAACATTGGTGGACACAGATAGTTTACATTGATATTACACACTGTAATTATAAAAAAAGTTTCGAATTAATCTTAATTTTCTGCTGAAAAACTAAAAGTAGTTTACTTAATTTTACAACCCAAGGAAGTGCATAGTTATTAGATATCATAACAGCAATTCTCTACGATTTAATTTGCAATGACCTTACTCGGTATTGCATGTAATAACACGATTTTATTCAACATTTTGTGACTGTAATTATATAACACTGTGTGGTAAGTAAACATATAATGTGATATAGATAAAATTTTGTAATTTTTTTAGATAAATATATTCTACTATGCATAAGAAATAGCTTTCAGAGGGTAATACTTGACATTCAAGATGTGGTCAACCTTAATTTTTTTCTTTCTCATATATGCTACTCAAAAATATAGGCTGAGCAACAAACAACTTATTTCAGTTGTTGCAAAACATAATAACCGCTTAAAAAGTGACAAATTATGGTGTTATATTTACTGTTTTTATATTTCTACTTTTATAGCTAGCTTTATTTTTATTAATTTTTTATGTGGTCTTCAATATGGTAGTTGGCCTACTGATGTAAAAACTGATTGGCGCTATCCTTCCTAAACAACCCAAGGCTGTAATTGATATAATTTGTTATGTAATTTTATTGCTATTTTACCCTCTAATGACAATGACTTGTTTATTGAATTGTGCATAAAGGTTTAAATCAATACAACTTTGTAATGATTGTTATTATTTGATTGTTCGTATTATTTTGGTTCTTATTTGACCTATTTACTGTAAAAAGTGTTAATTGTGATTGCTATAACAAAATTAATAAATATTTAATTTATATTAATATCTCAAGACATGAATTTTATCTTGTACATCTAAAAAAATTAGTTGTATATGTGGATAACATATGTTTATATGAAAATCTTTTGTGTTAAAAAAAATTAATACTTTAATTAGATTCTTGAATTTTGTAGTCCATTACGTTCGGTGAATCTTATTAATCACTTAAACAATAGTTTATGACTATCCGAACTTCAAATTTAGTAAATTTGTTAAAACTTACTGAGGCAAAACGTTTTAGATCGCTATGTGCCGATCTTCATCAGTGTCTTCTGCTTGAAGATGTTGGGTTAAGCGGTGACGGTTTTAAAGGTAGCTTTTTGATAGTTCAAAGAGTATGTGTGATTTGTATTGCGTTTGTCCGTTTAATATGTTTGTACTTTGTTTTTTTATGTGTCTGTAAATTCCATATTGTTCTAGTGTGTTGAGATGTGGTCCTTTTTTGTTGATGTGTAGGATTTCTAGGTTATGGTAAATGTCTGTGTATTTGTGTCCTGTTTCTTTTATGTGATTGTAAAATGTTGAGTTGGTGTTCTGTTTGTGTTCCTCGACTCTTTGTTTAAAGCTGCGACCTGTTTGTCCAATGTAGAATTGGTTACATTTGTCGCAGTTCAGTTTGTATACGCCTGGTGCTTGTAGTTTAATTGATTGTTTAAGTGATTAATTTAACTAGGTATCGAAATCTTGTTGCTGTTCATGACGAGCTGGTTGTAAATTACTTATTACACTTCTGCTATTACTTGCAATCAGACTTTTTGTTAACTAAAGTTGTTAAATTGTTAACTTACACTTGGAGGAAACGTTTTCGTTTTACGACTTCTTCACCCTCTTGCCTTAGTTAACAAAAAGTCTGGTCGCAAGTAATAGCAAAAGTGTAATGAGTAGTTAATTAGATGTTGTGAACCATTGTATTTTTTTCTATTAATAGATTTAACATTAATAAATAAACAATAATATTAAATTTATTTATCCAATTGTTTAAGTGTTTTGTTTTATTTGTTACAGTTATTGTCCAATCTGCAATTGAGAAATTTTTTTATTTAATCGTTTTCCATTTAGTATTTATAACATTCATATGGTCGTACTGGCAAACTGTCTTCACAGCAATTGGAACTGTTCCACGAAAAGTAAGCAGTGAAACCTACAACTTATGTATAATGTCCTAAATTATGTTTCTGCATATACATTTTTTCCTATATACTGAAAAATTTATTTGGTAGACGTTGAAAATTAAGTTCAAATTTATGGATTAAAATATTATGGTATTTTTTTATAAGAGCGGCCACCTACGATATTTTGGAAAATTGTTCAAAACCACCAAATAGGACAATATCCACAAGATTTTTTTTACTGAGGAAAGTTACATTTTTTCAATTTGACGTGTGGTAAAAAATTCAGTGCGGAGGCATAAGTTGTGAATGGGCGCGGAGTGATACAAATGATTTGAGACATCATAGTGCGGAGCTACAAGTTGTGCATCAGCCATGGAGTGGTACAGTGACGTCATGTGTAGATATTTGAGAAACAACATTTTTGCTTAATTTTTATGGTTTTTGCTTACATATATTTAAATATACTTATAAAGTCTCCAGTTAGGATAGATTTGGTTTTAAATTTATACATTGTTATAAACCAATATTAAAATATACCAAAAAAGTGTCCAGTCAGGTTGGATTTGGTATTAATTTAATGCATTAACTAAATGGTTAATGTATAAAATTAGAACCAAATCTATCCTGACTGGATACTTAATAGGTATATTTTAATATAGATATATAAAATTCATCTTCCGTGGTAATAACAAAAATAATAGCCTCAATATATGTTTTTGCTTCATAAAGTTTAGATTACTAAAACACCAACTACTGTTGTGACGTCACGAAACATTTGTATCACTCTGCGTCCATTCACAACTTATGCCTCCGCTCAGAATTTTTTACCCTTCTTTAAATTGAAAAAAAGTAACTTTCCTCAGTAAAAAAAAATTCTTGTGGATATCGTCCTATTTGGTGGTTTTGAACAATTTTCCAAAATATCATAGGTGGCCGCTCTTATAAACAAGTACCAAAATAATTATTGTTACAAATTCGATAATTTACATTTAAATAACATAACTTTTATTCAAATTTAATCTATGTTATTTGGATAGTAAAAGGTAATATGCTAAAACTAACCTTAATACCAACTGACATATTAGATATAACTTTTTCATTTGTAAACAAATCTAACCTTTTTTCAAGATGACTGGTTGCTATTTTAATTTTCTATTGTTTTTTTGAAATATTACAGCATTCTGATCTGGTAGAACCAGTTAAATTAGAAATGTTAAATGTTTTAATTTGCTTTTTAATGTAAAGGTCTCAGCAAAGTTTTAGATATAATTTCTCTGTATAATATTTTTTGTATCAAGATTGGAGTTACTTCAGTCAGTCATATATGTAAAATGAAACTTTAACAAGTATGTTTTGAGATGTATTGCTCATGAAATCCTATATCACATCATATACATACAGTCCGTGATCGTTTTGTACTATTTGGCTTTAAACAAATAACTTAATTCACCAGATATTTTCACAAATTAACATTGAAAAACAAAATAGATAACAATTTACAAATTGTCAGAAATAATAAAGTTGAAAGATATTTTTACAATAAATAATTACAAAATGGGGAATGAAAATATGGATCACCATAATACAGAACAGACGACTCAAACAACAAAAATATACTAGCGCGAACTACCATAAGGGAGCTTAGGGCTGTCCCTGCTCCCTGTTCATCTCTATATTTCTTGGAATCTGTGTGAAAAAAGAGCCATTCTTGTTGTACATGGAACAAGCTTTCTTTTAGTAATAATTATAACTTGAGCTGTTAACTTTAAGGAGAACACTTTGAAATTCCAAGCTGATATATCGGCTCATTGTCTTAACTAGTGATCGGTCACGCCATTAGGGAAACTCTAACAAAAAAAAGTTAGTGTAAAGGAAATTTTTTAGCACTACAGTTTTGTTGAACTAGCTATGTGTTGTATACCTTACTGAGACATTTTTTTGATGTTAATCCGATGACTAAGCAGTGGGGGTAAAGTGTCCCGCCACTGTTCAGCTAGGGTTGTCCTAACAGCGAAACAGTTTGTGACTAGTTTTTAGCTGTATATTTGGTTGTGGGGCTAATTATAATCGAACATTTTTCATTTTATACGTTCCAAAAAAGAACAAAAATAGCATAATGTTATCAACATTACATTCAGTCTCTGAGATCAATCACGAAACAGGAGATTCATTCAAACCAAAGGAACGATTCGATAAATTATCAAAGAAAGGAGTTGATGTAGTGGATAGAATGAAGAAGGAATACTCAGTAAAAACAGTGAGTAACAAAGATGGCCAATGACTATGTTCAATGGGTTATTGACCTTGACAACAATCAACGCTCAGACCATATATAAAGAAAACACCGGGAAGAAAATTGCTAGAAGAATATTTATCGCTGAGTTTGAAAAGGCAATTGCAAACCTCATCTTTTGAAAAGAGCTTTAATTAAAAATTTATCCATACTCTCAAGCAGAGTATAAAATATGTAGGCCTAACTGGTTAAGAATGTCCTATCAGGAATCAAAATCCACATAAGTTGGTTACCAAATTATGAAATGTTTTTATAAAAAAAGAATATTTTTTGTATAAACTATTATTTTAAATTTGATTGATAAAAAAACTTCATGCAAATTCAAGAACTATACTACTTTTATAAAATATAATTGTTTGAAATGGAACCTACACAGAATTTGGTTTCATTTAAGAAAATCTTGGAGGAAGGGCCCCACTATCTATGTACTATCAAATAAGGAAGAACTGTTATACGAGACAGAGGGGTCATGAATATAACAGATCAATCTGTCGAGACCATACTAGATCGCAAATCTCAATTTGCAAGATGCGCCATGAGATAAAGTTAATCTCAAGTCTCAATTTGCATGATGTTCCTTGAAAGAAATTAAAATGACATCTGGTTTACTAGGCATCGTTGCTATTCCCTTTTTCTGTTAATTATTTTTAATATTTTTTTACTTCTAAATTGTTCTAAAATTTGTAGTTTATGTGGTTCTTGACAATTTTGTACCTAAAAAATAGTTTTGAATGAAAATGTTTGCATAATTAATGAGTTTGTAAATGTTAGGGGTTCCCTATATGTGCAACCAAAACTGGGTGCAACCGATCGTGGGTTAAAAGAGTTAAATAAATGAGAAAATGGTTGATCATCGAGTGAAAGATAATTGTTTTAATAATGTAACATTTCGGCAAGTAGTTCATTGCTCTTATCATGCCTAGTTAATTAGAAACTGTGTTTTTCTACAGCTCCTTAATAGCTAGGCCTGATAATGGCAACTATTTGCCGAAAAGTTGGATTATTACAATAAATATTTTTCACTTGATGATCAACTATTTTCTAATTTATTTAATTTCTAGATCTATGTTTATAAGAAAATATTTTCTTATATTTTTAAATTTAGGTTTATCTCTTGAAGTATTTCTGTTTCTTCATGAATCATTATGTAGAAACCATTTAATATGGGCATTTTTAGACTCTCATTGCTACATATATAACCCACAGGGAACGAGACTTAGCCAAATGTACAATGATGGAATTGATCCCTTTTAGTACCCTTTACAACTACTGATATTGAAAATACTGATATAACAACAATAACTCAACATTCATAACAAGAAAATTACACTGTAAATGTTGTGTTACACTATTATTTTTACATTTCATAAAGGAAGTTAACAATGAAAGGCATTGTGTAGTTATGTATAAGGCATAATTTAAATTTATCTTTGCCCTTGTGTTTTCAGTTTAAACTGTCTAAAGAGGATCTAGAGAAATTAAGACAAGTAGAAAGCGAAGAAGCCCATAGATCTATTTTAGAACACCATTCACAGTCTCTTCCTATCTCCAACAGAACTATCAATGGATGTAAGTGAATTTGTACTCAAACGTTATTATAAATAATCAACTGGTTAAATTTATGATTGATGTTTTATTTGATGTGGAATAGACTTCATGATTTTAAAATATAATAATAAATGAAAATAAAAATATTGGCGAAAACCCCAGTACCATAAAAAATAATCAAAATAGCTAATATTACAAGTTACCTAAGATTAAACCCTTGTGTACATTTCTATGACCATGTCATCATCATCATCACTGATATGTACATAAAGAAAAGTGATCGAGTGTTTGGCCAAAAACTCACGAGTTCTGAGTGCTGAGTGAGCTGGAGCGTTGTCGTGATGGAAAAACCAGTTATCACTTCTCCACATTTCTGGCATTTTGCGTCGGAGAACGTCCCTCAGACGTTTCAGTACTTCAATGTAGGTAATTTGGTTGACTGCAGAGCCTTCAGGGAGGTATTCATAGTGAACAACACCCTTAGCATAAAAAAAAACTGTCAGCATCACCTTGACATTCGACTGAACTTGGCGAGCTTTTTTGGGTCTTGGGGACGTTTGACTCACCTATTGGGATGATTGGACCTTCGTTTCAATGTTGTAACCATACACCCATGATTCATCACCAGTTATAATTCTTGACAAAAAGTTCTCATCTTCATTTGAACGATTAAGCATTTCCCGACAAATCCGGACGCGATTGGCATTTTGGTCGTTGGGCGTCAGGCGTGGCACAAATTTCGCAGCAACGCGTTGCATCTTCAATTTTTCGGTCAAAATCTCGTAACAAGATCCAACTGATATCTCACACTCTTCGGAAATCTCCCTAATAGTCAGATTTTTGCTAATTTTCGCGCACCAGGGTGTTGATTTTGTCAACGTGTGGGTCATCAGTTGATGTTGAAGGATGTCCAGGACGCTCATCGTCATCAATCGACTGTCGGCCACCATTGAATCATTGATGCCACTTGAAACATGCAGTACGCTTCATGGCAACATCACGTACATCGTCGTGTTAAGCATGGCAGATGTTTCTGTTGCAGATTTACCTAGTTTTACACAAAATTTCACAACAATTCGTTGCTCCTTCAGGCTGTCCATTTTACAATCCGACAAACGAAAAAAACACTCTTTACTAAACTGCGTGTAACTCATCAACAAATGAAGATATCTGCGACTGAAATACCACGTTTCAATCAGCTGATTTATACGAACCTAGTGACACCAAACGGATTCTCCTGAAACTAACTTGAGCTGCGAAATTCAAACAGTCCGCGTATTTTTTGAACAGACCTCGTATATTGTACCAATGTGTTCTTGATATTGTGTAATAATAAATAACTTTAAATCTTCTAATTTTAAAAATACTTAACTTGAGTGAATACGCAGTTGCTTACTTGCTGACGCGTTTCAAAACATTCGTTCCTTTTACGAAACTAACCCTCTGCTGGCGGCATCGGTAATTTGTAAAAGCTCTAACGGGAATGGATTTTTGACAGTGGAATGGGTTGGGTTGTTTGAGTTTTGTGTCGTATAATAGAAAAGGCTGTTGGCTTCAAAGTGTGTGTGATAAGTTAATACGTTTTCTTTATCTGTTGCTTAGTGTTTGTATATTTCATATTTTTCTAAAGTTGTTAGTTTTTTACTTTGTTTTAATGTGTGTAGAACATTTAAATTAGTGTGTATGTCGGTGTGTGTGTGTGTTCGGTGTTTTTTAGGTGTTTTGCGTATCTGTTTAGGGTTTGTTTGTTTTTGTGGGTAATGTGTTCTTCGAAGCGTGTATAGAATGACCTGCTGGTTTGGTCTTAAGACAGCACATACAACCTTTTCAAAAAGAAACTGACAAATACAAACTCTCAGGTATTTACAAATTAACTTGTAACGATTGTCCCAACTATTACATCGCCCAAACCGGCAGGTCATTCTATATATGCTTCGAAGAACACATTACCCAAAAAAGCAAACAAATCCTAAATCTAGCTACGCAAACACCTTAGAAACACCCAACACACACACACACACACACACACACACACACACACACACACACACACCGACATACAAACTAATTAAAATGTTCTACACACATTAAAACAATGTAAAAAACTAACAACCTTAGAAAAGTATGAAACCTACAAACACTATGGAACAGATAAAGAAAACGTATTAAATGATCACACACACTTTGAAACCAACAGCCTTTTCTATTATATGACATACAACTCAAACAACCCACCCCATTTCACAGTCATAAATCCATTCCCGTTAGAGCCTTTACAAATAACTGATGCCGTCAGTAGAGGGTTAGCTTCGTAAAAGGAACGAATGGTTTGAAAATGGCTACCAGTCATGTCTATAGTTGCAGTGTAGGTAGAGGACCATGCACTTTATTACTCCCCGTTTCTCGTGTACTACTACTTCTGAAAACATGTTACATTTCCAGAATGTTCTATTTATCAACAGCTTCTGCATCCGATATGGCTACACATATTTCAAGGTTTTTTGATATTTTGTAACGAAGTTAATTTATTAATAAATACACAAAAACCTCTTAACCACAAACTTTCTTTAATTTACCCTAATGTACATTTCAGTTACAAAGTAACCATCCTCAGAGGGATAACATACAAAGACTGTCAGTCTTTGTATGTTATCCCTCTGAGGATGGTTACTTTGTAACTGAAATGTACATTAGGGTAAATTAAAGAAAGTTTGTGGTTAAGAGGTTTTTGTGTATTTATTATTAAATTCAACCACAGTATATTCCTAATAAATAGTAAAAGTTAATTTATCATTGAATTTATCTAATATCGACCGTCTCATGCAAGTCCTCTTATACAATTGACAAATTGACATTTGCCTATAAGTACATATATTACAGAAGGCTGAGATCAGCAACGCATTTGGACTTAATATTAGTAATATTAGTTATTTTTGTGGTATATACTTCATATTTTGGTGGGGTTTTTTCCAATATTTTATTGAATATATTGTGCCGCAGTGCTCTTGATATTGTATATTAATATTTGTAATATAAAGTGTAGTTCATTACACAGTTTTAATTTTATTATAAACAATGATATTTTAATTTAGGATGTTGATATTTCAATTAAATTTTTCAATAATGATTTATAAACATGTAAAGGTAATTTTTATTTATACATTACTATTTTTCATTAACACATTTATCACGGCAGCGATATTGGTGATCTCATCAAACTACTGTGTGTTTTTTCATTAACTTCCATCTCTGACGGCAGTAGAATGCTATGCAGGTTGCATAGTTTGTCATAGCATTTAATTATCGTGCCCGATGTTTTCATCTGAATAATTCTATTTCTTACGTATACAGGTTTATTGAGGACATCAAAACAATGTATTAGACGTTAAAATATTGTTTTATTTATCGGGTCAAAATTTAAAAAAAGAAATACAAATGATAAAATACTGTATGACAAATAATAAAACACAATAAAAGAGACAAAAAAAGATAATTTACATAAAAATCTAAAGTACCTACTACTAAAATATACTTACTACATACGACATTTAACACTCAATTTTTAACTAGGAATGTTTGTTTCTGTTTATGTCATGTGTTTCACAAAACGATGGAGATCAATAATGTATATGTCATGCCCGAGACTATTTATAGCCGAGATTAGCTGACATTTGTTTACTACAATCTTATGATGACACATTAGGTTTCCGGGCGTCCATCATTTTGTCAATTACTCATATTTACAATGGTCTGTTCCCACCTCGAGATGGTTCATTCACTTTAATAGGAGAGTTATCGTTTATTCTTGCGTTAGTTCAGAAAGTTTAGTTTATTTTTATGATCATTTGTTTTTACCGGATATTTTGCAGCGTAAAGTGGTTCAAACTAAAAAAAACATTAAAATATAAAAGTTAAACCAAATTAAATCTGTTCATAAAACTCCCTGAAGCATTGTTTCAGTTGAAGCATCAAAAGTTAACTTGAGATGGTCGGATTTAAAAACGACTCAGGCACAATGTACTCCAAACTCTTCTGAAGCATTGACGTAAAAATCAAACCTTTATTCAAACACGTATCGACACTAGAGAAGTTTTAATTAGACTGGGAGTGAGTGTGCCGGTGCGCTCCCGTCTCTCAGAAGGGAAGTGGGGAGCACAACGGCACGCTCTCAGTGCCTCATAAGGGAATCCAGAGCGTGCCGGTACACTAGCCGCGCTGAACGTGTTAATCAAGTGTACCGTATACTAATTACTTTTTTGTATGCTCGCTTGTCAGTATTGTTACTGACGATCAAGTATTTTTATGACTAAAATGGAAATAAACAAATTAGTAATAAAAACTGGGTTTTACAGAGTTAAAAAAATTAGCACCACTGAAGGACTTATTTTTATTGTACAGCCACCCATCCAATAGGCTGTAGTTTTATTACAGTTTACCATTTCAGTTTGTCAAGTATTAACTCATTTAAGCGCACACTTGAGTATATAGATGACGCTAGTTACCTACAACCATTTATAGCTCTGGACCCCATATTTGTTTCCATAGCGACATAATTTCCGCGTATTCTCAGTTTTGTCGATATCATTCTTTATATTGGTTACTCTACATGTCTTTACCACTAGGCCAGTCACAGTTGCTTTTAAAAACAAAAACTTATTTGGTTAAGTGTGGTGACAGAGAGCTATCAGACATTGGTTTGACAGATGTTGGTTTGGTCAGATGTTGGTTTGACAGATATTGGTTTGGTCAGATGTTTGTTTGTTTTATTAGTGGGAAAAGTTTATGCTTCGAGTTTGTTGTTGTTTGATCTAAATTTTATCTATCAATAGTTTCATTGATTTAATTTGAAATTTGTATAATTTTTGTTTTGGTTTTGAATTTATTGTTTTTTGCTTTAAATTATCTTTCAACTATTTAGTTTATTTAATTTTTATTGCTAGAGATATTAAGTTATAGATATAATGGCTAAAGAGACTTTAGGAAGCGATTCGATATGAGATAGTGACAGTGGTAGTGAATTCAATCTAGGCCAAAGTACAATCGACATATCTTTTATTGATGAACTAAATGAAAGTGTAAATGACCCGATCTTAGAAGGTTTTCTATATTTTAAAGATAATATTTTCATTCCAATGTAAATTAAGTGTATTGAAATGCAATGATGTACAGTGTTGCTATTTCATTTTTTTGACTTTTTTATACATTTTTCAAAGGAGAATAACACTATCTAGATGTAAGTAATCATTCCATGTATATAGATTTCCTAAAAGCTTGTTTCATTCTCTTTACAAAAATGTATAATTTGTTGTAAATATCGTATTTATTATACGTCAGGAATGTTTTATATTTTACTTAAAAACCTCAAGGCAGATAGAGATGGGCGAAGCTAGGCTTCCAAGTGTTAACCATACTTGTAACAATAAAATGCCTTGATATATTATAGAGGGTTAGGAATTTATTGAGTGTTTATCAAAGGGATCTGTACCTTACAAGGATCTACACAAACAAATAAAATAAAGTCGCTTGTTATAATCATCTTGAATTCACTCTTAAAATAAATAATCTTGAATTCACTCTTGAAATTATGAGTTATTATTGCGTAACTGAGTGAATACTTTTGACTTACTTGTTGCTAACATGTTTTGAAAAAGTCATGTCATTAACGAAGCCAACTGCTATATTATTAAAATAAATTTTTTGCAATTTTAAAAAATTTTAAATTACTGTTTCTTCTCTAATGAAAATTGTATGTTAGTTCATGTTGAAAGTAACATTATTTTCTTTTGTTTTGTTTTATAAATAGTATGTTTAGTTTTGAAAACTATAAAAGCACACAAAATTAATTATTACTGTCACATTTTAATAAGATACTAATGATTTTGTTACATTATTCACATGCTATTCTTTATGTTACAGCTATTCGGTATTGTGAGAAATGTAAACATATAAAGCCTGACAGAGCGCATCACTGTAGTGTATGTGGTGTCTGTGTACTTAAAATGGACCACCATTGTCCATGGGTTAATAATTGTGTATCTTTTACAAACTATAAGTACTTCATACTTTTCCTTGGCTATGCACTTATTTACTGCTTGTATATAGTCTTTACAAGTATGCAGTACTTTATTCAGTTTTGGCAGGTGAGTTTCTGCGAAACTAGTTTCTCTACTGAAAAACAAGTTATTGAATTCAATTTGTTTTTAAATTTATACCAGAAAATATACACAATTTTTTCAGAATATAGTATTTTTTCAAAGTAGTTATTTTTCATAATTTGTATAGATTGCTGGTTGTTGTTTTGGACTTTTATATATTTTTATTTATTTTTGGATGTTTATTAAAAAAAAAAAAATACTAACCGAAAATTTTTATTTTATTGTATAAATAAGAATTTGAATTTTTTTCTTAAAAACTTCATTTTATAATGATTAAGATATGTTAAAAAATGGAGATATATTTATGTCATTTTATTTACTATATCAGGGTGTCTAGCGACAGGGAAAACCGGGAAAACCTGGAAAAGTCAGGGAATTTTAAGATTCTGGAAAATTAGGGAAAATTTTAAAAAATCGGGAAAATATTTATTTTGATTAGAAACAAAACTAGTGGCCATTGCTCTCGAATATTTGGTATTGTAAGCTAGTGGGCTGGTTTAGGAGCAGGGCAGTCAGGAAATAACACTTCTTTATTTATATGCCCATTATTTATTTGATAAGCCCGTTGCTATGACTTCAGGACTAATGTCAATAAATAATAAACACTGTTTATTTCAACATGGAAGGTTCCAGTTTTCATTGCCGTAGCGAGCAATCGCGTCATGCAGATGTCGTCATTACCTCCCCTCCTTCCTTAGGATAAATATAAACTAAAAGATGAAGTGACCGAAGCAGAGATTATATGGTGCGTGAATTTAGTAATGCAACACTTCTTTACGCAATGCAGAAAATAGTGTGTGCCTCTTTCCAAGGATGTTCCCTGATAGCACCGGTGCACAGAACATGAGATTGCGGAAAGATAAAATTTCCTAAGTGTTGTATTCGGTTTATCAAATTATATTAAAGACCTGTTACTGACATTAAATTCAAATTCTAACTATATAATTGGCTTTGATGAAAGTTTAAACAAAATATCACAGAGAGCCCAAATGGATTTGAGTGTTAGGTATTGGGATGCAGAGACGGATGAAGTGAAAGCTCGATATTTTGGTTCTGTGTTCCTTACAGACACAAAAGCAAAAGAGTTACTCAATTTGTTCTTAAAAGGTGTTCAAAGTCTGGATTTATCCAAGATCCTTCAGATATCAATGTAAACTGGGCTTTCTATAGACATCTAAAAGAGGAAAAGTCAAGGAATTTCTTCAAGCTATTTTACTAGACACCCTATATATGACGCAGTAACAAAATATGCTAACCAGGAAGATATTTTATACTTTATGCCAAGAATAAATACAAAACTCTTACATTATAACAATCAAACAAACTGGGCTACGCATCACAAACCATAACGAATCACAGCAAATGAATAGATTCTGCATAAATCAAATAGAAATAACACCCCACATAACCGACCAATGCTAAATTTATAACCAGCATGCATATTTAACACCTGATTGATATATGTCAACACATACTATTTCACCTGATTATCTGTAGAATGTCAAAACTATTCAATATAGTTTACCCACCACCACCTACCCTTGAAAAACTGTGACAGTAGTAGTTCGAAGTTTTAAAGAAATATATCTCCCAAAACATCCATAGTCATTTACATAATTCACCATTATGTCAAAGAACAGATTTGGTAATAGAAGTAGAAATGTTCATTTCAAATTAATTACAGTAGAGTCTTGAAATTCAGAGTCCTGTTATTTCGAGCTTCCGTTTAACTCGAGCTTATTTTTATTAGCTTATTATTTGAGCCTATTTGATCCATTTGAAAGAAAATTATGTGCCAGGCTTCCAAGAAGTGTTTATACCCATATGGTATACAAAGGAAATGAGTCAGGCTTCTATGAAATATTTATAGCCATACGGTATGTATAAGAAATGAGACGGAGTTCCAAGATATGTTTATAGCCATACTGTATGTAAAGGAAATGAGACTAGCTTCCAAGAAATGTTTATTTCAATACAGTTTGCAAAGGAAATGAGTAGGGCTTCGAAGAAATGTTTATAGCCATATGGCATGCAAAGGAAACTAGTCATGCTTCCAAGAAATGTTTATATTGATACAGTATGCAAAGGAAATGAATTGAGCTTCCAAGAAATGTTTATATCAACCTTGTATGCAAAGAAAATGTGTCAGGCTTCCAAGAAGTATATATATCGATATGGTATGCAAAAAAAAATTAGTCGGGCTTCCAAGAAATGTACATATAAAGTTCTATAAACGTATTTGTTGCATTTTTATTTATAGTATTAGGGTTCGTTAAAACCTATTTTTGTCCAATGTACAGGAATGTATTTCCGTGTAATCAGAGTTTTCAGTAATTCAAGGAGGTCTCGGTCCCATTCAGCTCGAGTTATCAAGATTCTACTGTATTTTGGTAAACCACAATCTCACTGTTTTTAATTTATTCTATGTTTGTATTTCCTAATTGGAAATTATTTATTACCTCTATGTTGTTAGATCTTTCTTTATTTAATACTACCTAGTTTTTTAAAAATTAAGTAAATTTACATTATCATATAAACCTTTATTGTTCAAAATAACTTAATTGGAAATGAGATTCAGAAGCATTAATAAGAGCAGATAAAAGATACATTCTAAATTTGGAATGAACATTCTGCAATGAACATTAAATGCAGGCAAAATTTTTGAGGTACCAGTATTGTTTACTGGCCCACTGATTATCAAAGATTGAATAATATATCTTTTAAAAAATCAATACAAAACTAAAGAAATACAAACATTAAATAAACATTAAACTGTGTAACGTTATTTTGTATTACCGCCTAAATAGTCTAATTCGGTATGATAATTGTAATTGTCGTCGAGAGAGACTGATAGTAAAACAGCTGTGTGGGCAAAGCTTGATAATTTCGTTTGAGAACGAGACTAGCGAGTCGAGAGAGAACACGTCTCCCTGGCGACCAAAGGACTGCATCCGTCCGCATGCTAGCTTTCCGTGGGAACCAGGTAGAAATAACACTAGTCATTGTATCGACTAATAACAGGTAAACAATTTAATGTTCCTTTTTATATTTGTTCATAATTTGTACGTTTATTTGAACGCACTCTCCACGACCCTTCGGAGGACTTTATGTCATTTAATTGTGTTGATTAAAATTAATATCAATGATTTCCTGTTTTATTAAATCCTCCGATGGCAGTGGCATTTAAACTGTGAGATTATGGTTTATCGAAGTAATTAATTTGAAATGAACATTTGTAAAGTTATCAAATTTGAAACGAAATATTCGGACGATAATAAGTGTAACAGAAAGGGAAAAAGGCTATCAGAAGGGTTATTATGATGATGATAACAATCTAATGATCTAATTATCGAAACGTCCCTGTAGCAGAATAGAAAATATAATACAGTAAACTCCCGAATATCCGTGGAATAGGGTGGTCCGGCAACGCTGGATAACGGATTCCCCGGATAATCCGCTATGAACAAAGAATACGCAAAACGATCGATAATCGATTATTATACCATAAGTTACACAAATAAGGACCCCGGTTAATGCAATTCACAAATAATCTTCAGAGGACAAAATAAATACAGAAAATAATTTAAAATGTCGATGTATTTGACGGATTATAACATGTACATTTATATGTCTAACTATTTACAATATGTACATAAGTATATGTCAAAAGTAAGTATGTATGTACATATGTAATTTCCTTTACACATAATAGTTTCACTTTTTAACAAAAAAAGCATTGATTTAGCTTTAATGTGCGATCTAAGTTCCTTGAGAACCATTTTGTTGCACAGGGAAGAGTCGTCTTGCTCTAATTATTGTGTCCGTTGTTTTCATTTCAAAAATTTTATTTCTACCATATACAGGTTTATTTGGGACATTAAAACAGTGTATTAGACATTAAAATGTTGTTTTATGTATCGGTTTACAAAAAAAAGGATATTTACATAAAATATCAACTAATACAAATGATAAAATACTGCATGTCAAAAAATAAAATTCAATAAAAAAGACAGAGAAATAAAAATAATGCATAAAAATTCAAACTACCTACTACTTATTTTAGTATAATAACCACTCAACGTTCAACTCGGAATGTTTGTTTCTACTTGTGTCATAAAGCCATAAAGATCGATAATGTATATGACTGACATGGATAATGCGTATGTCACGTCCTAGACTATTTATAGTTGAGATTAGCTGACATTTGTTTACAATCTTATGATACACATTAGGTTTTCGGGCGTCCAAGCATTTTGTCATTGTCTCTTATATACAATAGTCTGTTCCCAACTCGACTTGGTTCATTCAGTCTAACAGGACAGTTATCGTTTATCCTTGCGTTATTTGAGATAGCTTAGTTTATTTTTATGATCGTTGTTTTTACCGGATATTGTGCCGCGTTGAGTGGGTTAAAAACATTAATGAATCTGATTGGAATAAAAATTGGATATTTGTAAAACAATGGCAGACCCCGGATAATCCGCAAACCGGTTAATCCGCCCACGGATAATCGGGAGTTTACTGTACTTGACTCGCCAACCATTTCTATTACCATTTTTCATTTCTATTACCATACTTATTTAGATGAAAAAAATTAATGCTTTTATGAGGAAGTTTTTATATATAATTGTTTTTTTAATCTATAATCTGTGTACTAGTTGTTCAGTTTTAAGATAGAAGCAAAGAATAAATTATTTATTTTTAAAATGTATTCACTCATACACTTAACTGAAATCTAAAAGTAGACTTATTGATTTCTTAATGGTTACCAAACGATACAATCTGATTGTTGGTAAAGTAAATTGCTTTGTAGTTTTAGTAATGTCTAAATGGTTATAACATGTAAAGATGAATTTGTTTTTGTGAGTTTTAATAAAAATATTATCATTGGTAAATATTCTTTTTGTGTTACCAAATAAAGCAAACACTTTGGTGGAATGTTCAGCATTACAAAAATAAATAAAATGCTGAGAAACTGCTATTTGCAGTTGCAGTCCATGTAGTTTTATTAACGTAATTAGTGTAAATAGGTTTTTGAAATGATTTTAGTTTTTATGTAATTGTAAAGAGAACAATTAGTTGCGCAAGTATAAGAGGGAGCCTACAATTAACGGCTAAGCATCAGCATAAGTAATATTTTATTTTTAAATAATTTATTTTACATATTTATTATTGTAAATATGAATAATAAATAGTTTTATTAATAATTTTTACTAATGAATAATATGTTTGCACTAATAATGGTTATAAATAATCAATTAAATTTAACCTTTAATTATAAAAATTATATATAAAGTTATAATTACCTAATTTAATTAAATAATTAATACTTACTAAATTATGAAGTTTGTATTTAACACAATTCAGTTGCCAAGACCAACGAGTTCGCATGTTTACATGTATTGCAATTTTATGACATTACAACTTTACAATGTCACTACACTCATTGGATGACTGCAGATTTTCCATTTTCACAGTAACACAAAACAAGCTCCTGACCAACACAGAGTAAAACCTGCACTGAGCTAGAAAATCCTGTCGACATACAAACTGATCTCTTATGGCAAATCTATTATAACAAACTGGTTCTATTATGTTTAAAACGTTTGACAGAAGCTAAAATTTTGTGCTATAAATATCTTTCTTTATTTACATTTCAAGTCTTAATATCCTTTTGAGATCACAGACATTTAGTCTTGTACAGGTCATAATAAAGTAAATTAGTTCTCTTAGAGCAACAACGAAAAATCAGTGATGTGCTTCCTACGCTAGACACATTTTGTTACAACGGGGAGTTCAATCATGAAGTGCAATGAATAGAACAAATTTCTTTTATATCCAGGTATACTATTCTGTAGATGATTTAGTCATGGAAAAAAACTGTGAATCTTTCTCAATCGCAATGGACAAAACACATTTACTTTTGGGCTATCCGATTCATATTCCAAAACTTGAAGTTGAATTTCGCTGCCTCAAACTCTACAGTCTTGTTAACTTTACTATGCGGAAAGTTAACTCATTACTAAAGTTTATATTTTCAATGAAATGTTGGTCTTTATCAGTAATTTGACATTTTTCACAAAACATCTTAGTGATCCAATTTGTGTCTTGAATCTTGCACAACATCTGTATAATCAAAACTAGATCTATAAGTTGATTTAATAAATTTTTAAATTCTTGAATTTTGTAGTCCATTACGTTCGGTGAATCTTATTAATCACTTGAACAATAGTTTATGGCTATCCAAACTTTAAATTTAGTAAATTTGTTGAAACTCACTGAGACAGAACGTTTTTGATTGCTATGTGCCGATCTTCATCAGTGTCTTCTTCTTGGAGATGTTGGGTCAAGCGGTGACGATTTTAAAGAATTGTTTTTGATAGTATCAAAGAGTGTGTGCGATTTGTATTGTGTATTAAACGAACAAACACAATACAAATCACACATACTCTTTGATACTATCGAAAACCTACCTTTAAAACCGTCACCGCTTGACCCAACATCTCAAAGCAGAAGACACTGATGGAGATCGACACATAGCGAACAAAAACGTTCTGTCTCAGTAAGTTTTAATAAATTTACTAAATTTAAAGTTCGGATAGTCGTAAACTATTGTTTGGGTGATTAATAAAATTTTTAAAGTCGTCATTTCTCTTTTGTTTTTCGTTTTTGGAAGTAATAGATAAAGTTTGTTTAATTTGCCTTTATCTTTCCACCTCTATCATTAAAAATGCGTATGTTTTATATTTACTATATAATTATAGAGTAATTTAATTAATAATTTTGTAATTTTCAGGGAGACCTAGAAGGAATGGGACGCTTCCATATTTTGTTTCTTTTTTTTGTCGCAGCCATGTTCGCTGTTAGTCTAGTCTCCTTGTTCTGTTATCATTGCTATTTAGTACTACATAACAGATCAACATTAGGTGGGTGAATTGTATATGTTATTTAATAAAATATACTAAAATTAATATGCAGTATAATCCTGACAGTTGTGCTGATCCAAGCAAAAACTTGAATTGCCTTATATATATCTGTAATTGTTAAATATTCAAAAGGCCCCAAATACGTATTTTATAGGTTTACTGAAATAAATAATCTACAAAACGAATTGGATATTAATTAAACTATGAATTGAATTTGATAAGAATGGTAATTATTCAAGTTAATTAGAAGATTCAAATATCGAGGTATTTAGCGAGAATTATTGGCAATCTTCGACATGTAGAGGCCCATTTTATAGTAAATCTAAAGTGTTAACTTATAGTGTTTTAAGTTATATAAAAATACTGAATTTTACAAAACTTTATTCTTTTGAATTAGCTCATTAAAAAGTATGTACAGTATGAGTGAGATTTAAATAAAACATTTGAACTGTACCAATCACAAAGTGTGATACAAACTTAAAAGAACAAAATGTATTTATATAGTATTATTGTAGGCTATACATCGAGTTAAAATGAACTGTTTACGTGATGAAAAACACTTATTTATTGTTTGGAATAATTAACAACCTTTTAAGAATAGAAAACAAATATAAAAATCTTTCAAAGACTTATGAGGTCTGGCTATTATATAACAAGACTGTGTGTGCAGAAGGCGCCCTAGAGGAATAAGGAACAAATGCAGCACCGGAAAGCTGGAAGTCTTACTATTCCATTACAAACACATATTTTTGGTACAGTATTAGTATTTTTTTCCTTTAGAGATAAGAAATTAACATGTTTTTTCTCACGCTGATAGCAATGTGTGATGAAAAACACAAGCAACGGACTAATGTAAAATTTCTTGTTATATTTAAAAAACACTCCTAACAGTTACCCAAATCAATGAATTTGTGCTTAGAGATTGTCATATGAGCATTCGGATGATTTCTGAGACTGTAAGCGCCAATAAAAGAACTGTTAGTTGAATTTTACATAATGAGTTGAACGTGAGAAAAGTGTGTGCAAAAAAGTTGTGGAAAAACAAGTTGTAGATCTTGCTCCATGAACACTAGAACTAACGCGCTGTCTATGTTGCGTTATTCGGCAGCTAAAGGCACTCCAGTTCTCAAACACAGGGTGTATTTGTCTGATTTACCACGCTGTGACTTTCTCCTGTTTCTGAAGATCAAGTCTGTCTTAACCCATTGCAGATCTAATTATATGCATTCTGCAAACACTAGCAAGTACGAATTAATTCCTCATGTCAATTGAGTTGTATTTTGCTTATAAAGCACTAAATATTATATTTTTTATACAGGTACAATTTTTTTTTTCTAATTTTGTACCTTAGTTTATTGTTTGTTAATTGACAAACAATTAGTTGTAATTAACAACAATTGTCATTATAATTAATGTGTAATTATAGTTAGTAAAAACAAATTAAAAGTTACTTACGGTTTGAAGTTTTCTTTAGTTTCTAGGCTCCCACTATCACTGTTCATTTTACATTTACACAAAAATACACTAATTATAAAAAAATATTTACACTTATTTTCCACTATCAGCTACTGACCGACACCGAGTAAAAGCTATACTTAACTTCTTATTCCAGTTGACATAAAAACTGCTGATATGGTCTATTATATTTAGATGTCTGACAAGTTCAATATCTGATTTTGCTATAAGTTTCAAGAGTCGATAAATATCCCATAGAAAAAACAGATATCTAGTCTTGTGGGGATGACATACCAGAAAACAAACTCTCTTGAATCAAACAATTCAATCAATGACAACATTCAAGATAAGCTGGCCTAGTGTTTATACCAGCGACTAATAAATTGTCGTAGCTATCTCACGTAGTCTGTAAATCGCAGTGGGTTAAAAGGAACTTGGTTTGAGTGTACAATTATCTCATGAGAAAATAACCTCTAACCTCATGTATAGAAAAAAATACTACTGCAGCCTCAAAAACTTGTTTTTTTACTGGATTAGTAAACACTTTCAGCTATCGAATGCTGATTACATTTCCCCCTACCTCTTTAGTACGCTTTCTAGTCGTCAAATATTTGATGAAATTTCCTTGAGTATGCTTTTAATAATTATAAATTTATACTGAATATATGTTAAATGAATTTCCAGTTCTGTCATTGTTTGTGTTTAATAACAGAAGTATTTTTATCATTTGTGTCATAAATTTGTGTTCTAGTATACATTTTACAGTTTTGTACTGCCAGAGAATATAAATATTTTCCAATTTTGTAATTGATTCATTTGTAAAAGTAATTCCTAATGGAAATACTTTTTCCAGAGGCTTTTAGAGCACCTATATTTCGCACTGGTGCCGATAAAGATGGATTCAGTTTAGGAAAGTACAATAACTTTCAAGAAGTGTTTGGAGATAACCAATTGTGTTGGTTTCTACCAGTGTATACAAGGTCAGTTTAAAATTTTAAACCTATTTAAATATTTCAGCAACATTTTGATATTTTGTATCTTAATTTGTAGTAAGGTGAACAAAATATTGAAGTTGATTATTTTAACAGTAACCTAAGACCGTTAAAAACAAAACATTACAAAAAAAAGAAAACAAAGTAATGTTCTTGATGTTTTAATATAGATCAATAAACAACAGTAAAAAAAACATCATAATATACGATGTAAACAATTTAAAATAATTTTAAATTATTAATATATATTAGTGATTAATTGATTTCAAAATTTTACTGTTTCTGATATCGATGCTTATAAAAAAGGAATTTATTCCCAATTCTTATTTCCAAAACCACAATTACCAACCCAATAGAAAAAGGAAAATGTTTTTTATTTATAAGTCTTTAAAAGAGATAATGTTTTCAGAAAAGTTATTAAAGTGTCAGCGTTACAACCTAACATTTTAGTTTGTAGAGTGGCGACAGATATTTTACCGCCCAATGTGTAAACGTCGGTCTCGCTGGAATGGAGGTATTTGGAATCGACTTTTGCAACCTATTTCTGATTCTGGAATCCAGAATCAGTGGAATTGACCCATCAAATCATTGAGTCTATTAAAGAAAGTTTATTTATTTAATACAGATTTATTATTATATAGAATTAAATTAGTCAATGAAATTGCCATTTACAGCATACTGTATACTACCAAAAACTTCAATACAAATGGTTAAGGGAATTCTGGTCTATTTAATAATTTTATTAATTCAATGTCGGGATTAAATAAAAACTTTTTAGTCTATTTGTTTTATAAAATAAACATTGGTACAATATTTGTGTATCCATAGATTAAAAAAAATATGAATATAATACTGATTAAAAAGATTGCTGTTTTTAAAAAGTTATTCTTCTAACAATTATTTTTTAAATTACTTTAATTTGATTTATTCGCTAACTAGTAATAATATTTGAGATTCCATATGGTTGAATTATTTTTCTATTATATTTGTACTAACATTATTGTTAAATATATTTAATACATTTGGTATGTCTAATAATTAATTATTTCTCTAAATCTAAACTATAATTGTCATAGCTTCTTTAGTGAATTAAGATGTGAGTGGTTTGTTTTTAACATGGAATGATTAAAAAAAAAATAAAGTATATATTTGCCGAAAACCCATTTCCAAGTTATTGCTTTTAAAACAGTGTAAAGACGCTACTAGACCTTCCAGGAATTACTGTATAAATGGCTTTATTATAATTCAGAAAAACAATTATTGTTTATTGCTGAGTTTTGTTGTTATTAAATGTCACAGGGAATAGAGAGTATATTGAAACAAGCATCCTATAAGAGTTATTTATAAGTACACCAATAATAATTTTTTCAAAATATTTAGTGAAACCAATAACATATTAATCTGAAAAAATGGAAAACAGAACAGTAAAAATTAGGGTTTTAAAGTTATAAGTGGTGTTCTAGTTTATAAAGTAAGCAGGAAATTTGCTGTGTGTGCATGTGGCATGTGTCTGTGTGTGTGTATGTGCGTGTGTTTGTGTGTGTGCTTGTTTGTGTGTGTGTTTGTGTTTGTGTGTGTGTATGTGCGTGTGTGTGTGTGTGTGTGTGTGTGCGCGTGTGCGTAGACATGTGTGTGTGTGTGCGTGCATGTGTGTGTGCGCGTGCACGTTCGTGTGCGCGTGGGAGTGTGTGTCTACAACATTGAGGAAGAAGGATGAAAAGCCCCAAAGTAAATCTACAATCCTCAAGAGCAAAATTTGAATAGAATGCCTTATAATATGGAACTATACGAAAACATGGACACTATCACAAACACTTTCACGAAGACTTATAGGAAAATTTATGGTTACCTAATCAGAATGAATAAAGGCAAACTTACTAAGAAAGTGTTCAACCTAACCAGAAACGTAAAACAAAAGAGTAAACTTAAAACTTTACTGCAAGACAGAAACAAAGGAACTACTAAAAATATAAAAGAGGAAGTTTATAGGAGGAAAAATGCAAGAATGAATTCAGTGATCAAAACAAGAACCAAAAAGGGAAATAACGCGCTGCCAAAAAAAATCCTTTGAACGATAGGTATGAAACTGAAATTTCACATAAATCGTCAATAAATGAAATTTTATTTTTGAAAATTGATTAAGGTTATATTTTTTTAGTTTTATAGGATTGGTATTAGTAAAAAATACTGTAGTTGACGAAATTCGCATTAGTACCGTTAACATATCATTAGATAATGTTCGTAATTACTGTGAAAACAATTAGATATGTTTATTATTTACAGGAGTATTCATAATGAAAATCAGTAAGGTTTTGACATTAATAAAACATAAAAAAGGAATAAAAAAACTATACATAATATAAAATAAATACGTAGGTAATTAAATAAGCAAAACACTTCAACTGGTTGCTGCTGAGTTGGCCTAGCAAATATATCCGCTTACCGCATACAGGTCTCTCACCGAATGACTGCGCATAGAACACACATAAGAAAAACTCAACTGTTCATGTCTGCCAACTGCTGAAATGAGTCGTACGACTAACAACATAATTCTCAAGCACTAAAGAAACTTTCTATAACGCATTCTATTGAAGTTTTTCTGAACTTTGCTTGATGTAATGCTTATAAATAATAGCAAAATATTCTGCTTAGCAACATAAAGTGACATCTACGATTGATGAAATATTCCGGTTATCTCATACTAAGGGTTAACAGGTTTTGGGAGAGAAATGAATAAAATCTCAAGAATTTTCAAACAATCAGTAGGTACAATCTGAAATAGTGATCATTTTGTAAGATAACCGTTAGAGTAAACTTATAATAAAGTAAATTTTAAATACTATATCTAAGATAAAATGTTTTTAAATGCACTAGGCAATCATCAGTGTATAGGTTTACCACTAGGATGCGTTGTTAGCTAAGCTGTGACCGTTTAAAGGCAGATTTTCAATGATGTCAAACCGTTTTCATTGAAAACTTGCATTTAAGTTCAATGTCACTCAATCTGATATACGTTATACAAAGTAATAAAAAAAAAAAAAAATTATAACAAAATAATATATGTAATTGAAATTATACATATGTAACTATTGTAAATGGAAATAAAAGTTATCTCTCTACTTCAATTATAATGTGTATTTGTAACTTTGACTAGATACATTATGTTAATTGATTTTAAATAGCTTAAAAATGTTATCGATAATTAAGATAGGTGAAAGAAACGTGTGTTGGCAAATAAAATATCAGATGTGTAACAAAATAGTCCAATGAGAAGTAATGTAAAAGAAAAAGTTCTTATAGTGGCAATGTATTTATAGAATGTGTTAACTTATTATTTTCAAAATAACAATCAATCCAACAAGCTTGTATACTTACTGGATCCAACCACATCTAGTCAAAATTCTTTATTTTGAACTGAAGACTTTAATTTCTTTATATCTCACTTGTGCTCTTTCACATCTTTAAAATAAAGTGCAGTAGAGTCTCTTTAATTCGTCATGTTCAGGAACGAGGGGATGATAAATTAGGAAAAAAGACGAATTACGGAAATCGTGAAATTAACTGATGGGTAAACAACACATAAATACAAGAATAGGTATGTAATGTAATTAATGATGTACTTACATGATTTATGTTGGTTGAAAAACTCAACAACACTGTTACACAACACCACAAAACACCTGTAGTATAGTTTGTAATTACAAATATACAATAATTGTAAATACAATACGTTACTCAAAGCTTTCTGCATGAAAGTTGGGCATTTTTAAAGAATACCTTGACATTGTTGTGAGAACCAGATAAACATCGCATCATCAAGTTCTACGTGAATTGGTGTTGTCATTATTTTCCGTTTGTTAACATCTATATCAGAAACTTAGATTTTTGTCACAAACACTTGAAATTTTATTAACAATTTTCTTAGTTAGTGTCTTTTACAGTCATTCTAGGAATTCCGAATTCTAACGATAGCTTTACCGAACTTTCGCCTTTTCTTAACCGTTATTGAATGTCATATTAAACAACTAACGCTCAAGTTGTATAAATACCTTGCTTAGACATTTCCCTTTTATATAACCACTGTTGGAAAAAATTATAAAATGAAGAAAATTAATGGAAAACTGAAGTGTAGAATACAATTTGTATAAACCACAGTGTAACTTATATTACAACTTAACGTATTATATGCGTGGTCAGTCAATTACTAACGACTTCTATTATATTTTATCATTCGTATAAGAACAAGTAATGTGTTAAGAGATTTTCTCAGTAATCGAATAACTCATGTCTGGTAACAGCCTGGTCTGGTGGCTGGCTGGCGCCTATACCACATGACAGTGGAGACGATGTTTGTTATTATAGTGACGAATAGAGTGATGAATTGCAGAAGGCGATGAATTAAAGAGTGATGAATTAGCGAGGTTCTACTGTAATTTAATTGTACCAACTTCTGAAAGTTAACATTAGGTTTAACACATGTGCCGAGCGGCACATATATGCGTCGTCTGGTATATACAGACTGGCGGTAAGAATTTGACGACCTTTACACACAGACCTCATTAATGTGGACCTTCATTACAGACCAAAAGTGGAATGTTGTATAATAAGTTATTATACTACATAAAAGCCGTAGAAGTATGTTTGTTTAATGTATATTTTTGTTTTTAGTATTTTTTTGGGATGGCACATATATGAGCCGGTCGGTATATAGCACAAAATAGAACGAGCGTCCCACGTAAGAGTCACTACCAAGGCTTGTATCAACAAACCAACCAACTCTTCTTGGCTAGTCATGCTAGACAGATTGCTTATATAGGCTTATATATTGAAAAAATACATACAATATAAATGTTATTGTAACAAAGATAAAATGTTTACATTTGTGTTCCATACAAAGTACATTATATTTACAAATGTCCATCACTTGTGGCACATTTAGATCTTTTGTGAAAAATGTCATTTAGAGTAAACCTAGTAAAACGTGATCATTCAAAACAAAAATTGCCTCAGTGGCACGGAGGAATAATCAAGGGTATCGTTTTGATGTCAATGACCTTGATAACTGAGAGACCAAAAGTCCCACATTAATATCAAACATGTCTACATACATACACATATATCAAGCCACTAAAGTAAACCCCTGATTTGTCAGAGGAATAAAAGTAACACACAAAGAGTGTCCCAAATAGGAGCCATCAGTCCTTTTCAACTACCCCGAGCAGCGCATATGTAGGACATCGGTCCTGGAAAAGACCGTACGCCACATATGTGAGTCAGCTAGTCTATACCAATAGTTATTGTGGTTACATTGTGGTAGCGTACGTGATAATATTTAAAGGAATAATATTAGTTAATATTAGATCTTTTAGTATTAAAATTTAGGATTTTTATAAATAGATCAATATAATTAGAAATTTGGTAGAGCAACAAGTTAATCTAGTCTCATGGTCGAATTCACACCCCTGGATATTTGGCGTAAATGTACGTTTTAAATAACAGGGAATATTATATTAGGGTGTCTATTTTTAAGGCTAAGTTATTGATATTTATCTTGAAACTTTTTACAAAATTGTAAATTAAAAAGTTTTTCTACTAAATGTTCTTTAAATAGTAAAATCATTAGGCAGAAATTAGTTCAAATTATTTTGACATATATGGTTTTATATAGTTAATATGGTTTTTATAATTAAAATAAAAATGGTCCCAATTATTTTACTAAAATTTTGACATACCTAGTAATTGTCTAATTGGCTTTTAAGTATCTCTAAATTCAATTTTCAGGTTGAATATAGTTTAACACAAATAAATCTGGCTTTACGAGTTCTATTCAACAAGGATTACAGATTTGATGTGTGCCCCAAATCTCTTAAGCTGTTGCTATTAGACTACAATGAGTCTTTATCCTATTCCATGAAGTTTTTACAAAAGATTTTGTTTGCTACAAAATGAAATTTTAAGTTTTTATTTCTATTACTTTACAAAATATTTTAGGTAAACTTATACATTCATGCAATTTGACCACAAGTGTTTGCATTTTGTGTATTTTATTAAAATATCTTTTTTATAGTGTGATCCTTTTCTGTTTTGGATGCTTTACATGTGTACTGGCTGTCAAAGTTTTGTAAAATAGTTCGCTCAAAAATGAGAAGTGAGTGGAGGAATATGGCCAGGTGTGGAAGGGATGGGTCATGTTAGATGGGCATGCGTGCATTGACTTATTCTAATCCTTCTGTTGTAGATAACGGATCGTACCTTTTATGATATTCTTGAATTTTGTAGTCCATTACTTTCGGTGAATCTTGTTAATCACTTAAACAATAGTTTATGACTATCTGAACTTTACACAAAGAGTCAAGGAACACAATCAGAACACCAACTCAACATTTTACAATCACATAAAAGAAACAGGACACAAATAACAGACATTTACCATTACCTAGAAATCCTACACATACAAAAAAGGACCACATCTCAGCACACTAGAACAATATGAAATTTACAGACACACAAAAACACAAAGTACAAACATATTAAACGAACAAACACAATAAAAATCACACATACTCTTTGATACTATTGAAAACATACCTTTAAAACCGTCACCGCTTGACCCTACATCTCCAAGCAGAAGACACTGATGAAGATTGGCACATAGGGATCGAAAACGTTCTGATGATATGTTTTTAAATAGATTCATAATAATGCGCTTAGTTTGACTTCTGAGCTCCAGTACTTTTCCGAGCAGACTTGTTTTTGATTGAGGCATCCTTAGTAAAGTACTGTTTTGCTCGATACATTAATCACTCAATTCTACTAAAATAATAACAGAACTGTTTGCTGTGTTACCCATTCTAGCTAGTCGTTTGTCAAATCCCCCCTACACTGCCGTACTACTCGAGTCTCTATTTCTCCTACCATCGCATCTCTACCAAATCGCTTTTAATGCGCACACGCTTACTAAACTTCATACGGCCTGTACTTGCTTTACTTATTCATACATCATTGCAGTTCTATTTTATAATTATTTGTCTATGTAATATGCCTTATTAGGCTGAGATATTGTTTATTTTAGTAGAACAAAGATCAAGTTTTGGACTTTTCCATTATCCTTATTCCAATTGCCGAGAGTAATATTCATAAAGCTCTCCATTTTTCTAAAGATTCCATTTCTCATTAAATCTTCTGTAATTTGGTCGGCCATAATTGGATAATTTCAGAATAAGTCAAGAACAACAGCAGGGAATAAGTCAAGAACAACAGCAGGGAAACCAATGCCAATTTAAAAACATTATACACAGATGAAACACATTTTAAATAATCAAGTACAAAAAAGTAAATACATGTACTAAATTATGGAGATTTACCAGTGGTGTAGATAATACCCATAAAACCCAAGACGCATAGCAAAAATCATAAGGAAATGTGAAAAATAATATGATTAAAAATGCTTTTCAATTTCAACATGTGTATTATTTTAGCTCCAGGTTTTTATTTAAAAGTGTTTATATATTTTAAAAAAATCTTGTAGTTTTGTTGTTTTATTATATTGTTTCTTACAATATATACACAAATATTGAGATCGTTTTATGAAAAAATAAATTAAAATAATGTAACAAAGTGAAAACACACAGAATTAAACCTAATATTATTACAATTATTAGACTAATGCTAACTGTCATTTCTACTTACCAATCTGTCATGATCTGAATTTCAAAAGAGTTCTTTAATAAAATATATACACATTAGTAACAAAAAACAAATCTTTACACATATATTTTACAAATATATCTGCAACAAGGCCATTGCTTCTTTCATTTCATTGGATACTCTCTGTCCTGAGTATAGTTTTATAGTAGAGTAAAACTGAGTAGTTTTATATGAGATAAAAACTTTTCGCAAAAGAGGCATGGTATGCAATATAGTGAAAACATATGATTTCATTAAACAGCCGATTTTATGTTATAGGTTATGTGGTAGAACAACTGTTTGAATGCATAGGATATGTTACTTTTATATTACTTGTAGTGGTTTAATAATAAGCAACAAAAATACAACTTTTGTTTGTTGTCATAAGTAGTAATTGACTTAAAATTTTTTTTGTTTTTATTACTTGCTATAGTAAACACATTTTTACAAACAATACATTATAAACATACAAAAATTAACAAAGTAATCTAAATATAATTTCCCATTAACTACTTCAAAAGCCAAGAATGAAAAGCTATGAAATTTAGGGGGAATCACTAATCACCTAATCTTTGTTTCCTAATTTTCTTCTAAACTCCAAAAATTAACCCTAAATGATCGCTAATTGTTCTTATTCAACCCGAAACGTAATGAGAGATTCGTGCGTAAAAGTGATGAAATGATGTTGACAATATTTAATGTTATTTGGATTGTTCAGGACAACTACTAACAGCAATATTCATTGTTCTCCTGGGGTATCTCACATGACTTTCTATGTCCTGGGTTTCATCATGGGGTTCAAAACGTTAATCTTTTGATTTCATGCATTAACCTTCCTGCTTTTTTACTATTTCAATATTGAATTCATATGTGTGGTTTTCAGTAATTAATGAAGCTTAACCTTTGAAAAAATTCATTACTGCTTTATTTCAAACTAACAATAACATATTTTCAACTGATAAAATGTGTTTTTCAGAGTGTTTATTTATTGAGACGTTTACTATAGTTTACAAAAACTAAGGATATTATGTTTTAAGAGTTTGTCATTTCTGTAAAAATCAAATATAATGTAACAAAGTTCTGAAGATAGCCCATGTTTTACGAATACTTTTAACAACCAAATTACACTTGAGAATTATTAAAAAAAAAAAATTGTATGGTTTCTAAAGACAAATTATAAGCATCATAATTTTTTAATTTGCCAATGTTTCAATTATATGGTTAAAATAACCTAATGATTCTTTGCAAGGTCATTATTACAAATACGTCACACAATATAAACATCTTGGCATTTGTAACAACTCAAAATTGTTATAGCTCAAAATATGTGACATGTTTGTTAAACCTCTAGCTTCGAAAAAAATCATAATTTATTTTACCTTAATATGATTGAAATGTCATCAAGCAAACAGATTATTAAGTAGTTTTAATTATTTAGGTAATTATTTTCTTACAATTCATTAGATGCCTTTTAATGCTGTTTATTTTATATAAGACATCAATATCATATATTTACTATTATTCTAAAAACGGCTGGCATGCATTTAAGAAACAAAAAAATAATCAGAAAATAAACTGAAGAAACTAAGTTTATATTTGCAATTAAAACTTTTTCTAAAAGTATGTTTTGATACATACTGATATACAGAGGTGAAAATTAAAAAATTGTAATATTAAATAAAAAACATGAACAAAGAATATAGCAAAATGTAAACATCTGTTTAAAAAATCAATACTTTCATTACTAGAATGTCTTTATTACAGATTCATGTCCTTTTTAAATTTTTACATTTTCAAGGTAGTTAACCTCTAAGGTCTATATTGACTATAAGGCTCTAAGGACTTTAACCTATAGCCCTTTAAAGGCTATACTGTACTTGAATATCTTCATGTAGAGGCGCGCACGCATACACGCACACACACACAGGTATCTGTCAATTTGATTGCACACAAAAAATATGCAAACTAATCCAATACGGAGGCATTGATGCAACATATAGCCCCACCCACCAGCTCCCATGCAGTCTGAGAATCAGTGAGTCGTCAGTACTGAATACCAAGCTATGTATACTGTAAAAATTATATTTATTTCTGTTCTTGTTTTACGGTTTGTTGAAATGAAGTTGACAAAATAATCGAGGAATGACTGTACATCAAGTTTTTGGTGAGGCTCTAGAAAAGCTCTCAAGGCACTACTTTTATGTTGAGGCCAGTTTAGAGAATCTCTAAAGAAAACCTCTGTTTTTGAATGGATTAGGAATTTTAAGTATGGGTGAGAAGATACCAATAATGATCCAAGGCCTGGACCATTTTCAATTTCCTGTTGATTAAAACATTAATTTTATGTGGACCTTTGTCTATACAAGGGGTGCACAACCTTTTTGGAACGATGGCCCAATTAATTGGTAATTTTTCTCGAGCCAAGCTGCAGGACTTAAGCTTATGAAGCTCAACAATTGGAATAAGTCTTATATAGTTGTACTTATATTTTCAAATATAATCTTCATTTTATGTTGTAATATGTGTAAATACCATATATACACAGCTATTTTATAATATATAATAGCATATATAGCTGTAACAATGTATCCAGATGTCAATAATTCCCTGTCTTTATAATGTTTCAATGTTGATTTTAAATCACGATTCAAAACATGAAACAATTTTTTTAATGATCTTTGTAATGTTGCAATGTTTATATCATAAAAACATTAAACAATTTTCGCCTTAAAATGTTATAAGTATAGTTAATATATATTTATGTTTTACCGTATTAATAGAGCTTCAATGGATTATTATATTTTTATGTTCCTTAATAATGTAAATATACAAGGGCTATTCCAAAACTTACTGCTTTTTGCATACATCGCTTATAGTAGGGGGGGGGGATTGTGATTTTTCTCTCACACTAACGTGAATGGCGGATCAGTCGTAGCCTAACGTGATATTTAGAAGGTAGTACGAGTTCATTTTCTATAGTATTGCAAAATGTGTGGTGCATTTTAGTCTCCCGTCATAAGGGAAGTGTGTGCTGTAATTAGGTGTTTTATAATAAAACGGTATTTAGTGGCAGCTATTCATTGAAAAACTATTCATTGGGAACTTTGGGCTATTTATGACCCGGATGTTATGGGCAAAGAAAGTGTATGTGAATGAGTTCGTTTGTTTAAAAGTGGATGAACAAAGAAAGGAGTGGCAGGCTGTCAGTGGTGAGGGTTGAACTTTTTATGAAAATCAACGACATAAGATTGACATTCACAATCTCTCAGGTTTTGGATAGATTTTCACAAATTTTCGGGATCAGTTTATTTAGGCTGTTAACAGAAGTATTAGGTTACCATTAGAACTGTGCTTGTTGACTAGCGTAAATTTTTTTACACAAAACCGCGAATGACATCTGCCATGGATTTGCTTACGTGCTACTATAATGAGAACGAATAGTTCATTCACAAGATCATGACTGGTGATGAAACATAGATTAAATATGCGAGTCCTGAAACTAAAGAGCAGTCAAAGCTTTAATACCAAACATAAAAGTCCAGGAAGATATTTCTGGAAGCTTGTGGCTCAAGGAAGTTCTGAGACACAAAAGGGGTGTTATTGGTGGAATTCATGGAACAAGTAACAACCTTCAATTCAGAAGTGTATTGTAAGAAATTAAGAAGGCTGTTCAAAACAAACGACATGGATTACTGACTTGTGTTATGTTTTTCCATGACAATGCACGACCTTCCACTTTTCGGCAACCTTATACTTTTTACAAGAATTTAAATGTGGCATTTCCAACCATCAACCCTACAATCCAGGCCTGGCTGATTATCCTTTTTATGCACATGAAAACGTGACTTGGCTCTCAGTGCTTAAATCAAAGATGCTGTTACTGGCTGGCTAAAGTCACAAGCGGCAGAGTTTTTGATGAAGGCATTTCCAAGTTAGTCAAAACATTTGATAAGTGTTTAAATCTTAATTATGTAGAAAAATAGAGGAAATTTGTAGTTTTCAAATGTATGTAATAAAGTAAGTTTATCTGATTTTTTAAAAAAATTTCAAGCAAATGGCGGTTACTTTTGGAATAGACTATGTAGAATTTTAGTTTGTAGATGTAGAATAATAGGTTGTAAATGTAGAAAAGCTATATTGTTAAAGTTCTAAAATAGAAGTGAAACATATGTAAGTGTATATATCAACAAAATTATAAGAGGAACCCATGCCTCCATATTTTGCATTTAAGTCGAATTTAATTTCTTATTTTTATGTCCTATTAGAAACAAAATTTTTCTTTTTTGCTTGATTGAAATCTCACTTGTATACACTTTTAAAATAGTGTAAAAAGTTCATTTTTAAAACCAATATAATTTTTTAAAAATATTATTTTCTTTTGTGCATTTAGATGAAACTTTTATCAATGTTTGACCAAGAGTTTTCCAACTCCGTAGAAGTTTGTGATTAGTTTATTAACTAGCTTCTGGCCGGGCGAAGCGACGTACAAGAACTTCTACGTAGACAGTCTCAGATCCAAATGATGAAATCGTATTGGTCAAGAGTTGTGGCAAGAGTTGAATTATGCTGTTTTAGTTTGATGGCCTTGTTGTCACTTAATTAAAAAAAGAAAATTTTAGAAGAAAAATAATATTTAGTGATAGATTCCAGTGGATTAAAAAGAAAGAAAGTGACGGCTCAGTAATCTGAAATACATGTTCAGAACGTCTATTGCATCTTCACCTACTAGTCTTCCAGTTCGTTCCTCTGCAGCCAGTGGTTTGGGATTGCGAAGAAGGAGTTGACATTCAAATATTTATAATGATAAGTAAATCTATCACAAGAAGAATAGTTTTTATGGCTTCTATTTCAATGTTAAAAAAAAGAAGCTTGTTAGTACTTGAGAAGACATCATGTTTCAACTAAGTTGTGTTGTGGGACCTCCTCTTCTTCTGGATGGTCTTCTCCCAATTCATTCCTATCTTACACACAATGTATAACTTTATAAATTACATATATAACAAACAAAAAGTAACAGAGTAAAAAGTTACACAAAGAAAAAAATCCAAACAAGAGTAGTCAAACGGTGTACAGTTCTACACTAGAAATGCAGAGGCTCAGGAAACATTTTAAAATAATAAATGACCGAATGAAAGCTTAGCAGAGAAAGAGAGGCAATAACTGAAGATCACGAGACTTGTCACTTGTCCTCTGGAAAAAAAAATAATGTATAACTGTACACTGAGCGACTACTAGTATGTTATTAGGAACAATTTTTTAATCAGCTCTGAAGTGGTTCAATTACCTGTATTCTACTTTATGAATTCTATATCCGGGGTCTCCAACCTACGACCCGCGAACAGAATTTTTCTGGCCCACGAAAAGCTTTCATAGTGAAAAAAAATGTATTTGGTAATGTATTTCCTATAGGTAAAAGTCAAAACATTTAACTCAAAATCTCACAAAAAATTAGTTTTTAATAAACAAACACACTAGTTCACAACAGACTAGTTTTGGCGACGATGTCACCTTTCTCAGTGCTTGGTTACTACTGTCGTACTACTACTTCGAGTTGTAACTAAATATATTTCCTTTTAAGCATTTTTACTACTAAATATGAGTACAGTACTCACTTGCCACTTCTTTTCCCTATAAATGTAAATCCAGCTGTTAACAAGTGAAACACTAAGCAAGAAAATATCGAAAACCACTACTGAGCTCTTGATTAGAAAAAAATCGTTGTGGGTTTATGGTGGGGGGCGGGGGCTAGACTTTCTGCCCTGAAATATTGCCCGCCTTTCCTCCAAATGTTTTCGATGTGGCCCTTGAGTAGAAAGGGTTGGAGACCCCTGTTCTAAATTATGTGCTTTATTAGTGTATGAGTTACAGGCAACTTCAGAAGCAGTAGTTTCGGTGAGTATATGACAGCTAGAAGTTGTAAAAGAATTAGTGTTACTTTATGATACTAACTTATAAATGTGTTTATTGCTCTGTATAATTTCATACATAAAATTGTGCATTAATAAATTGCATTTTAAGAATTAGCATTTAAAAAAAGTTTAATAAATGGATTTGGACCCAAATAGAGTAGTTGTAGTTTATTTAGCTGTTAATGTAAACTAGGACATTTGTAGATGATACATTTGCATCACTTTCTTTAAGAATGTGGGATTTACTTTTTTTACTTTTACGATCCTCACACTATATTTAATTTCTTGCACTCTATTAATTCTTCACCTCAAGTCATATCTTCCTTCATAAAAACTCTTGATTTTTTTAGTTATTTATGCAGTTACTTTTATACGATTTTTTCTTAGATAGTCACCATATGTTTATTATTTCCAGGTATTCATAATAGAGCCTCTGTAAATAAATTTGAGTCCTGTTTTTATAGGATAAAATTTCACTAATTCTATGTAGGAAAGTTTATGCATTATTGTTTCTGCTTTGCACGTCGTAATTCGGAAAGCCTTAAAGATGAGAGATGTGATCTGAAAGTTTATGGACTGTACATGCCAAAACTATTTGACATCATGGTACGATTCAACTAGCTGGTGCCAAATAATTCATCTAGTGAGACAATTTGTGAAATTTTATTGTCTTTGATTTCATCAGTGGTCTGTGTTTTGAAATTTTTTGTTAACATTCATTTATGAAACTTGTTAAATTCTGCCTTTAAATTTTGTAATAAATATTAAATGCAACCAACCTGGATTATATCTAGTTTTGAACTTGATAAATCACTTACTAAAACTTGTAATTTTAATCATCTACATTTTAATCAACAATAATTTACTCATGTAATTCAGGTTTTTTATTAGTTTGCTCATTGATATTAGTTAGTTGAGGTACTAGTGATTTTTCACTTGCAAATAATGATAATCATTCAGGATTACTTTCTGTAAGAAATACATATAAAATTGTTGAAAAATTTGACAATTTATTCATAGAGTATATCATTAAACAATCAGACGTTGGTTGCTGCGTTTTATGACAGTTGGAAGAAAATGAAAGAAAATTACCTCCAATTCTGAAATTAGAAAAAAACCAATGTTGCGTCACAACATGCTTGTACTGCACTTACCTTGGACACCAGACATAGCTTCTTGTGACTATGTCCTGATCCTAAAAGTGGAATGCCCTATGACAGCCATTTTTGAGATTGTGGAAACATTAAACCAAAATTGGTAGGTGTCTTTGATTGCAAGAAAAGAATGAGTATTTATTAAGCATAGAATTTGTTTTAATAATTCAGGTACTATAATAACCATTGTTATAGTAATTTGTATAAACACTACTCTGAAGGAGGTAGGTCCCATAATGACCTGAAGGAGCTGAGTCCTCTAATGATCTAAAGGATGGTCCAATACTGACCTGAAGAAGGTGGTCCCATAATGATCCGAGGGAGGTAGCCCCGTAATGGTCTGAAGGAGGTGGGTCACATAATGATTTGAAGGAGGTAGGCCCCATAATGAATTGGGTCCGATACTGACCTGAAGGTGGTTGGTCGTATAATGGCTTGAAGGAGGTGGTTCCATAATGATATGAAGGGAGTAGTCCCATAAAGGCCTGAAAGAGTGGGTCCTATAATGATCTGAAGGAGGTTGATCTCAATGACATGGAGGCAAGTTCTATAATGGCATGAAGGAGGTGGGTAACATAATGATCAGAAGGAGGTTGGTCTCATAAGGGCATGGAGGCAAGTTCCATAACGACCTGAAGGAGGCGGGTCTCATAATGATCTGGAGATCGGTCCTATAATGACCTGAAGGAAGAGGGTCCCATAATGGCATGGAGGATGGACCGATACTGACCTGAAGGAGGTGGTTATTATAATGACCCGAAGAAAGTGGGTTTCATGCTGGCCTGAAGAAGGTTGGTCCCATAATGATCTGAAAGAGGTTGATCTCATAATGGCATGAAGGAGTCAAGTTCCATAATGGCCTGAAGCAGGTGGATTTCATAAAGATCTGAAGGAGGTTGGTCTCATAATGGCCTATAGGAGGTGGGTCCTATAATGGGCTAGGTTAGTAACATAGTTTTTTAGGTCTTGTTTAAAAACTTTCTGATCACGCCTGCGAGTTCAACAAGTCCCAAAATGAGTACGTAAAAACAATCAGTTATCAAGAAAAATATATTTAAGGTAACAATTTTTGTTTTTGCTGAAAGAAGTTAATACTCTTTTTTTGATATTACAGTTGTGATCCCGGATATCTCAAAGAGTCCATCATAATAGTAATCTGCCAAAAATCTTTGAGTCTCAGCAACAGAAAAGCCTCAGGATACGTGTCGGGGCAGGGATTATCAATAAATCATTTTTGGTCGAAAACTTTTACCAATAAATCAGATGCCTCTCAAATACACCTTTTAAGGTGAAAAAAATTTAAATATATATAATGTGAGAGTAGGTGAGTCATGTTCTTATGCCAGTGTGGAGTCTCAGCAGGGTAGCGACACACAATATTCTTTCGTCTAGCGAAACTCCAATAGAGAGTAGATCTATCTAAAGGGTGAGCCCTATACACATAAGTAATGATTATTCTCTAATTTTGAATAAACGCTTTTCCATAATTTTCGTAGGAAAATTCAAAAGTCTTCTGTTAATTTCTTATAAAATATTTCGACAATGTAGTTTTTACAGTTGATATAAATTTACTATTAATTATTCTACATTAGTAGCAAATGTGACTGACATTGTTTTGATACGACTTAACTTGCTCTCCACTTTTTCCATAATCAACTCGAAGTATTTCTCAACACTTGATGCATTGTTAAAACGCAAAAAATGTTGATTTGATTGTAGGTTGGATTTGCATCTTTGTATGTAGAATGATGTTTTCACACAATTTTGCTCACCAAGCATGCTGTATATATGTTGAATATTGATAAAAGTAATACTATTCCTTAGTAATAACAGTTGGATATTTAGTAACTGATTACTGTCCCGTAAGTAAAGTGTATACATTATCATTGAGACTTGTCAAGTTATGTGTGTGTATTTGTAAAGTCTTGTCATTTAGAATTCTATTCTTTCAGTTTTCCTTCTGAGCTTGAGATTTGTATTTTTTAGTTTTTCTTCTGAGCTTAAATACCCATAAAAAATCGTTTTTATGTGAAGACAGTCATCACTATATAAAGTTTCGCCAGCATTTGTTTTCATATGTTACAAGACACATGTTTAAGAATAACACTAAACAATAAGAAAACCGGTAAACTTAGCGCTCATTATATTTACAACAGAGAGTCATATTTGATTGTATCAAGCTCCAACAGGTCGGAGAAAGATGAAGATGTACTACATCGTTTGTTAAAACTAGGGCATCATTTATACAATAATTGTAGAATATTTTACAATTTAAATATTTGATCCTGATACTCGGGTATGTTTAGACGTATTGACCAATAGACTTTAAAAATTTTATTACAATGTTGAGTTTTATTAGTTTATTTTAAACTAATTATTGATGTCACACTTTTAATTTTAGTAAATTTATGAAAAAGCTACCGAGACAAAACATTTTAAACAGCACTAGGCGATCTTTGTTGAACTTGTCCTTCTATTTCATCGTATGAAAACAGCTTAAAACCATTGAAAAAAACATTTTTCTTCAGTTCCTTTTTTTTATAAATTTACAAGAATGATAAGTTCAAAAGTCCTCTTTAGTTTAATGACGTTAAAGCTTTGTCAATTGTCATAAACAATAAAATCCACATGTGTTATTATTTTGTATTCAGTTTGATTGTCATTATTGTTGAAGAGGTTGAAATAATCTTAGGGCCAAGATTTTCCTAGTGAATTTTTATTTGAGCAAAGTATCATCAACATTGTTATCTACCATCATTATTTCTGCTTTAAAATTTCATCAAGAATTATAGAATTTAGTTTTAAGCCAGAGAGTTTACAAATTGACATTTAGTATAGACTCTGGCTGTATTAGAGTCTTTATATGAAATTAAAAATAGACAGTTAAAACATGTTCATGAGGCATAATCAAACTACACATAAATATAAATAAAGTTATACAGTCTTTTTTTATAAATTGTCACTACTATATATTTTACTTACTCTTACTTTTGTACAGCCCTCCTATACATACTTTCATTTTTGACTTCTTTTTATTATAAGTCATTATTGCGTAACTGAGTGAATACTTTCGAACTAAGTTTCTGATGCATTTTGAAACAATCATTTCATTGACGAAGCCGACCTGCTACATTGTATTCACTACCGAGCAGCGGGTCGTCTTCGTAAATAAAATGATTTTTTCGAAACGTGTTAGCAAGTAAGTTCAAAAGTATTCACTCAGTTATGCAATAATTACTTATAATCTAATTAGTAAATTCAAGATGATTGTAAGTAACTTTTTTAAACATTATCGTTAATCAGTAACTGTATTTAAAAAAATATAGTTTCTGTAATTGTTGCCATTTAACTAAAACCAAATCAAGAGTTTATTGTTAAATTATTTTTGTATACACTAAAACATTTTATGTTTATCTTATATTTTATTGTAAGTTTAAAATTTTATTTGGGGCAGTGTGGTTGGTTTGTTTTAGTTTGGGGGATGGCGTTGTTTTTCCTGTGCGTTCCCAGCAACTGATGGGCCAATACAACTCCATTGGTGTGACACAGAACAGGTCAGGCCCCCCGGTTCTTGGACCTTAACCTTAACCTCTCCTTTGCACGCACATGCTTGTTCTTGCATGCTTTCTTGTCACTGATTACTGAATGCTTTCTTGGTGCTGGCTAACTTCTATAAGAGATAAGCATTAATATAAAGCATAATATGTTCCTAAATTTTAAAACTTGCGATACATTTTGTATAGCATATTTTTTTATTGTAAATTATCAATATAGAAGTGAAACTAAAATAATAAAAGCGATATATCTTTTGTAAATGTATCTGAGAATATTGTAGATAAATTACAAAAGACTAATGTGTTTCTTGACATGTAATGTCATAAATTTTTCTTAATAATAACATAGGTTTTATTTTAGATTAAATTTAATTTTAAGTTCTTGTTTTTGAACTATGAGAGTCACAAAGGTAATCAACTTATGGATTAAATTGCCTAAATTATGTATTAAATAAATTATTATTTTTACAAATTAAGGACTGAATATTGAGTCTTTTGAACCTTGAACATTTGGAATAAAACTAAGTTGGTCATCCATTATCAAGCATTAATACAATGATTTAAACTCCATAATGAAATAAGTGAAGTATAATATGTAGAAATATTTATATAATTTGATAAAAGTTATTTAAGTACGTCTTTATTATTGTAGTCCTAAAATCTTTTTTTTCTTTCCAGAATTATTTAAATCAGAAGTAAGGAATTTTAATATCTGCATAACTCTTTAGTAATATTGGGGAAATTGTGAAAATTTATAATCTGAAATATAGAAAAATTACTTAGTATAAATTGTGCATTACGGTTTAAAGTTTTCAAAATACTTTATAAATAAATAAATAACTCATAAACACACAAACTTATAACATAATACACTATATTGTCATACCTGTTTCAATGACGTATGTAATCATCAGTGATTTACAGTTGCAGTTGTAAATTTGTAGTAGTGTCACTGATGGGATGACATAAGTAATTGAAACAATAAAGTATATTGTTTTATGAGTTTGTATGCAGTTATTTATGACCTTAACTCACAAGGTTATATCGATAATTATATTAAAAAAGTAGTCTTCATTTATTGATCTATTTCTGTTGTTTTATCCTCTAATACAACAGAATTTTCAATAAACTCTTTGAGAGGTACAATTAAACAAAAATATTCATGTAGTGTTCAGTTGGTTGCTGTGAATAAATATTACAGTTGATTCCTCTCTAACAGTTTTGCTATGATAAAAAAGTTCAAACCCTAACATTAAATACTGATGCAAGCAGATTTGATAAAGAAGCTCAACACTCTTCCAAATATCAGAAAGAGTGAAAAGAAAATAGAAAGAGATAACATTACGGATTGAATCAATGTTACACTTCAAAAATGAATTTTTTTATTAAACTTTATCTTACAATGTTGTGTTGCAATGATACTTAAGAAACGGCATGCCTCTAGATATACAAATATTCTTTGAGCTTAGCTTGTGAGGTTATGTTAAAACAAATAAAAACATACACAAAACTCACAAATTAATCATTTATTTACTCATACGCGTTTCAATGACAGTCATCATCATCAGTGAGTATTACTTCTACAAACTCTAACCTACAACAGTTTTAAGTAACACTCACCGATGATTATAACTTTGTCATTGAAACGCTTATGAGTAAATAAATGATTAATTTGTGAGTTTTGTGATTGTTTATATTTATTTTATACCTCTAGATACTTATTTCCCAAAGCTTTAGTTTCTTCCTCAGTTTCGATTCATGAAATATTTGGCGAAATTTAAAAACATCATTGTTATTGCTGTGATTGGAATTAGGATGTATAAATACTCTATTATTAACTTCTATTTATAAAAAATCATTCTGCTTTGAACGTCATCCAAATAAGTAAATACTGATATGTATAAATACGTAGAACTCATAAACTTATCTTAGTAACTGCTAGTATTTTAATAAAAAAAAGTGTTGAAAAAATTTGTAATTGAATAATGTTTTATTGACGTTTTCTAGTTTTGTTAGACAATCTTTGTTTGTATTTTAAAACACTTTAGAATTTCAATTAATTTGTTCACAAAATATTTAATTAACTTCTTATTTTATCCGACCAAAATTAATTCTTGTTTTATTTTCAATTAAAATTTTATTTACAATAAAAATTGTTTCAGAATAAATAAAATATTTTAACAAATAGAAGTAGAAAACAACATTTTTGTTGGTTATATTTTTTTCACAGGGTACAAACCTAAATTGGTTAAGCACCAACATGCAAAAGCAAAATAAATATCGGTCTATTTTCCTATATTTTAATTTTGGAGTTCTTTTTAATAAATAGAAAGTTGTGGCAGATTCCAATTCTTAATATTATAATAATTTCCATTGTATTTTCTTATATTACGTTGTCATGATTTTATTAGTGTTCATTATATTAGCTTGCACTCTCATGGTTCAAAAGGCAGATAAGAGAAAGACTTCAATGGAAAACAGTTTGTAATAAATATTGTTTTATAACATAGCTTGTAAATGTTTTATGAAATTATTTGCTGTAGTTTTAAGTAAATAAATCTATTAAGAGAATAATCGATATTCTTGTACACAAATATTTTCTTGTAGACATTTAAATAATAAAAAAATTTTGTAGTTTAAATTATAATATTAAAATTGTATTGTTTGCCATTCTTGTACAAAGATATTTTATAAGCTGTAGTCAAAAGTTTAAATATTATAGTCATAAATTTGATTCGGTATAGTGTTATTTACCTTTTTTTTAAGTATAGTTACATCTATAGATTGTACAATTTTGTCTACATTTTGTTCATGACAAGGTGGTTGTTAATTAATTATTACACTTTTGCTGTTACTTGCGAACAGACTTTTTGTTAACTAAAGGTTGTTAACATACACTTGGAGGAAACGTTTTCGTCTTACGGCTTCTTCAGCCTCATAAGGCTTACGACGAGGCTGAAGAAGTCATAAGATGAAAATGTTTCCTCCAAGTGTAAGTTGACAATTTAATAACCTTTAGTTAACAAAAAGTCTGGTCACAAGTATAGCAAAAGTGTAATAAGTGATTTTGTCTACTTTATTAAGTAATTCAAACCCATATTCTACAACTTACAACAGAATTGTTGTAGTCCAAGCAACAAACGGGAAAATTACCACTTCAGATTTTTTAGTAGTGGTTTATGTACACAAATATTTATGTATAATGAGAACTTAAATTTTATATTAAATAATGGTGAAAGGTTGTGAAACAAAGCAGTAAGAAAGTCGAAAAAGGAGTTCATTTTTTTTTGTATATGGTGATATATATTTATAATATTGTTAAATATTAATTGGTTTATATAATCAACCATCACACAGTAATATTATATTAAGAACTTTGCATTGTGCCACTTTCTTTTTCAACAGATTTGAGTTAATCTGAATAGTTCCTATCTTTAGATAATATTAGAGAAGGGAATATTTTACTGATATTTTTTTACTAATATTACTGATTTTCAATTTTACAACAAAGATTTACATTTGCTAAAATATGGCTTATAAAATGAAATAGGTATATAGTTTTATCTTGGGTGTACTAATAAAAAAAATAGCAAGAGATTCAGAACGATTATGTGAAGAACAGGAGACCCAAGATAAAAATAGTAAACCTATCTTTAATCATATACAGTAGAGTCTCGAAATTCCGAGTCCCGATTTTTCAAGTTTCCATTAAATTCAAGCCTATTACTATATAAATCTATTTTATCTCTTAAGAAAGATAAGTCGAACTTCCAAGAAATGTTTTTAAAAATAATAAATCTATTTTTGTCATATTTTAATCATATACAGTAGAGTCTCGAAATTCCAAGTCTCGATTTTTCGAGTTTCCATTAAATTCGAGCCTATTACTACATAAACCTATTTTATCTATTAAGGGAGATAAGTCAGACTTCCAAGAAATGTTTATATGAATACTGTGTGCAAAGGAAATGAGTCGGGGCTTCCAAGAAATGTGCATATAAATGTAGTATATAAGGGAAATGAGTTGGGCTTGCAACAAATGTTCATATAAAGTTCTATAAATTTATTTTGTGCATTCTTAATTATAGTATTAGGGTTCATTAAAACTTCTATTTATTCTAATGCATTGGAACATACTTCCAAGTAACCCTAAGGTTCGGTAATGAGAGGGGGCCTCGGTCCCATTTACCGCAAATTATTGAGGCTCTACTGTATTAAGAAAATGGCAAGGTCTCCCTATATTAACTCATGAAATATCAGCTTGAACAATGTCAAAATGTTTAGTAGCAATTCCTCTATTTAAATAAACCTGTTTTGTCTATTTAGTAAGCTTTATTAGAAAACAAAAGAGTTTTTTAAAAATAGTTGTAATTAATTTCTTATTCTTTTATCTTTCCTACAAATTCTAAATTGTTTTAAAATAAACAAGATCAGAATTATTGTTTAAATTTTTGCTCTTTAGCTTATGATGAAGAAAGAGTAATTCTTGATCTTCCGATAGGTCTTGTAAACTTATCCTTGAATATTTTCAAAAAACATTATTATAAAAAAAAATTATTGAGGATTGGGTGAGGCCTAAAATTTTCGATTCTGATTCTAAAATTTTTCCTGCGATTCTCAATTCTTAAGTTTATTCTCGATTATTTTAAGTTATAAAAGCTCTCTTGATATTGTCTATAACATCTTGGTCATATAGTGAAGCCTTTTCAAAGTTCTTTTTTAATGTGATAGGCTACAAAAACGTCTTTGATTTATGAATAGTCATTTCTAAAAGCATTATAAACATATCAGATAAAAGTGCAAAACAAATAGACCAGAAATGCTTCCTATTGTTTTTGTTGTTGCGACATAAGTAATTATATTATTGTTATTTCAAGTAGGCTTTTGCTTTAATTGTTTAATTCATTCATAGTTACTAATATATAAACAACACATAGTTAATAATTAATTATTTTCCTCATAAATTATACCGCATAAGTATTTTAACAGTTAAAAATACAAGGATCAGAATCGGCACTTTAATCAATAGAGATTTGAGTATTGGCGACCACTCAATACCATTAGAATTGTCAATTCCTGGAATCTAGGATCGGAATCGATCCATCCCAAAAAATTATACTGGGATTAATATATTGAATATAAAAACATATATAAGAATCCTATGATCATTTTAAATCTATTTAGGAAAAAATTTAAAGCAAGCTTTTTTTTAATTTATAGTTAGAGGACTAATTAATACGAGATAAATAAACAGGTTGTCAAAATAAATAAATGGGTCAGAAAATTTGTAACAAAATTTTGAAGAAAAAAATTGCATTAAATAATCAAACGCTAAAAGTAGACAAATGCTAATGAAATAGTCAACTATTTTCATGTTTTTATATATATATATATATATATATATATATATATATATATATATATATATATATATATATATATATATATATACATATATCAGTGGCACACTGAAGGGAGGGTCCAAGCCCCCCCTTCAATCTGACAAAAAGTTAAAATTTATAAATAAATTAAAAAATCATTAGAAAAGATTATGTGTTTTAACTACAATTTAGGGCAATACAAACAGCAGAAGAAAATATTATTTAGTTTAGTTGTTAATCGAATTTCCCAAATCTGATGTTCCTTTAGTGAACAGACTGTAATATATTTCTTCAAATATAAAATTCACAATTTTATAGATTGTCAAGGTTTAATTATTTCCGTCAGTTTAAAAGTATGTCATGACAAGACGAGCAGACAAACAGTTTTAGTAACACTGTCTATATATCGGTGTAAATAAGTTACAGAATTATTCTGAGACCATTATAAAAAACCAAATCAACTTATGACAATAAATATCTAGTATATTTGTCAAAGGTTAATGTTTTTTGCTACTCATGGTCTTAGAATTTAGACCACAATTAGAAAATGTTGTTTGATTATTATCATTTTGTGAGTAGCAATAAAACAAGAAAACTTCAATGAATGTCAATGGTACAGGAATCAAAATGTAAAAGCGCCCAAGGTACTCAACGAAAAATATTAAATAACCTACTAAACTAAAAATACAGATTTAGTATCAATTTGAGTCTTTTTTAGTACTGGAAAAGCATAAAACATGAATTTTAGAGTTGTAAAAAGTCAATATTTTTATGGGGAGTGAACCACCAGGCTCTTCTTAATAAAATCCTAAGTGCAATTATATATATATACAGCAAACTCCCGATTATCCGTGGGCGGATTAACCGATTTGCAGATTATCCGGGGTCTGCCATTGTTTTACAAATATCCAATTTTTATTCCAATCAGATTCATGTGTTTAAATTTCCAAACGGTGAATTACGATGTAAATACATATAAGGCTTAATAGAAGTTAAGATGAAGGGAATAGATATATAAATATGTACGTACTAAGTTTTACATTGAAAGGGAAGCATCCCAGTGCAGGCCAGCGAAATAAAAGAGGCGAGCCGACTACTGTATATAAGCGACAATGACAAAATGCTTGTACGCCCGAAAACCTAATGTGTATCATAAGATTGTAAACAAATGTCAGCTAATCTCGGCTATAAATAGTTTATTACGTGACATATGCATTATCCATGTCTGTCATATACATTATATCTTTATGGCTTTGTAAAAGTAGACACGTGACACAAGTAGAGACTGTGCGACAAAATGATTCCCTAGAAACTTAGGTCACACATTAAAGCTAAATCAATGCTCACAAAAAAACAGACGAAAGTGACAGATTTTTTTGTTAAAAAGTGAAAGTATTATGTGTAAATGAAATTACATATGTACATACATACTTACGTTTGACATATACTTATGTACGAAGTGAAAATAGTTAGACATATAAATGTACATGTTATAATCCGTCAAATACATCGACATTTTAAATTATTTTCTGTATTTATTTTGTCCTCTGAAGATTATTTGTGAATTGCATTAACCGGGGTCATTATTTGTGTAACTTATGGTATAATAATCGATTATCGATCGTTTTGCGTATTCTTTGTTCATAGCGGAATCTCCGGGGAATTCGTTATCCGGCATGGCCGGGCCACCCTATTCCACGGATAATCGGGAGTTTACTGTATATATATATATATATATATATATATATATATATAATTACACTTCATAAACAAAGGATCCTTATAAACACGATGTTCAAGGCCAATACATGTTGACGAAGATTGATCTCATGGTTCTAGTCATGCAGCTGGATGCGCTTGTTCATGATAGTGCTGACAATGCTTGCTAGCAAAAGGTACTCAGCATTGTGTTTATAGGAATTATTGTTTATGATTATTTAGTGTTTTTAATAGATATTACAGCGAGAAATATTCATGTTCTACAAATTATATATACGTATACATATAAAAACTAAAAAAGCAGGTTTCCTTCTTGTTGATTTAATACAATATGATTTTAAAAACAAGAGTATAATTATTGTTGGTGCAACAGTGCTATCACTCAACATTAGCTGACTATGGTTTTGTCTCTTTCTCGGAACGTTTGAACTTATTTTGCCCAGAGCAGGGTTGAGATACCTGGCAGGGAAGTTTACAACTGCAACTCTCCCCTCAAAGGGGCATCTATGCTGATTGTGTTATATTTATGGTATTTGATTTTTTCACATGCCATAAATATCAAAAGTGTTACAACTGATATTAAATATGTCATTAAAGATTATCCTAAATATTTTTTAATATCATTCTCTTTCTATTTGAAATATGCATAATGTAATTTTGTCAATTCCTCTTCCAGAAACTTATAATCACCTGAAATTCGCACTTACAGATGAATACTTGATTTAGTAATTTTAACTCAATTTATTTGAACTGTCGCTATTCATAATCTTTGAGATTTTTCTAATCATTAATACCAACATTTTCTAATTTTGCTAAAAATTTGTCATTCAAATTTTGCATAAAAATTTAAATTTAAAATACATTCTACAAATGTTAAAATTATACAAATTCAAAGTAAACATTTTTTATTAGTCAGTTCTGCAGTATGGTTGTAAGATCCATAGGAAACTGAGATCCACTCAGACCTGGACCTCACTAGGGTTTTCTGCTTTCCCTTTTCAATTTTGAAGATTATACTATATAGAGTCTCCTGGTGAAAGTTTGAAAGCTACAACTAGGTAGTGATATTTTTTTATTTAATAAAATAAACATATTAACAATAACCACTATTAAAATGACCCACAACATTTTTACATTACATCGTAAAAGACTTTAATATTTTCACAGATGCTTTGTTTATGTATCAGTCGAGTTTTCACCATTCAGTGATCAATATAGAGCCATAGAGCGTAAATAATGTATTAGAAATTCTGTTTACTATTTGTCTATTTAATTCACAGTGGATATAGTTATTAAAGTTGTAATCATCTTGAATTCACTGAATAAATCATAAGTAATTATTGCATAACTGAGTGAAAACGTTTAAACCTGCGTAACCCACATCCTCTTCCAGATTCATAAATCTGAAATCCAGTTACACAACACTTATACAAAACACCCAACTTACACACACAAATATCCATACTAATTTAATAACTCCACTCATTAAAAATAGTGAAAAACTAACAACTTCAGAAAAATTTGACGTATTCAAACAACACACAACACAAGAACAACATGTCTTAAATGACCATGCATACTTCAAATCTAACACCTTATTCCATTGTATAGTAAACAAAATGCTTAACCCTCACTCATGAATCATACGTCTGCATCTTTGAGTTAACGGCGGTTTCGTCAATTAAACAGTTGTTTTGAAATGTGTCAGCATATAAGGTTTTGACTCAGTTCCGGTATATTTACTTTTGATAAAGTTATATCTTTAGGTGCAGAAAAACTTGTCCTTTTTTTCAAATATAAAAAGCCTCAATTGCTTTTCTGCTTGGCTTTGTAACATTCTGTCTATTACACTTCTTCAACAACTTTTAGCAACTTAACTCATCCTTACTTGTATTTATTGATTCTAAAAATTTAAACATTGGTTATTTAATTTCATTTCGCCGTTTTTACACCTCTTGTACAGCCCGATCATAGTGACTCATTGCTTGTCAATCAAATCTTTATAAACTTTTCAATTGACAATCTCCAAATATATATATTAAATGAACTGCTAATATTGCATGTGTGAGGAAAATATGTTTCATTTCACATTTTGATGAATCTATATTAATGTCAGAGAAATGTCTGACAATTTTGACCTGTTTCTGATTATAGCAATGTGTTTAATACTTTTCTATATTCATCCTCCTTGTTAGAAGATGTTTTAGGTTTTTCTAACCTTCTTTGGTTTTATTTATCCTCTCAGCCTTTTTAAAATGACTTTGAGAAAAGACTTATTTTTGTACAATTAAATTTCTTTTACTTTTTAATTACCATTTATAAATTACATTTGTTAATTTGTTTTAACACAAATTTATTTTTCTAACAAAACTCTTTCAGTGGCATTTTTATAAAATATATGTAAATTTGCCTTTGGATTTACAAGTTTAATTTTTACATATATGTACAATCTTTATTCAGACCAATTTGACCTCAAGTCTTTGTCTATGTAGGAAGTTGAAACGTTCTTGTTTAAACTTAGTAATCTCTAAACCGTGTTTTGGGTGTTTAGATATTATAATTATTATTAGAGATTCCAAATTATTTATAAATAGAATTTTTTTAATACACTGTACAATTGCCTGTTTAGTGTATGTGTGTGTGTGTGTGTGTGTGTGTGTGTGTGTGTGTGTGTGTGTGTGTGTGTGTGTGTGTGTGTGTGTGTGTGTATATGTGATGTGTGTGTGGTGTGTATGTGTGATGTGTGTGTGGTGAGTGTATGTGTGTATGTGTGTAAGCGTTTGGTTTGGTATGTGTGTATGCATGGGTGTGTGTGTGTCAGTGGGCGTGTGTGTGTGTATTTGTGTGTGTGTGCGTGTGTGTTCTCACAAGATTTACATGTATTACATTAAATAGTAATAATTTAATAAATATAAAGTGAACAGAAGTTTATTGTGAAGTGGATGTTTTGCGAGTGTCTAGCTTGGGAGATGGCATCACATTTCCTCAGAGGGTTATAGATGAAGACACAGACCAATTATTAGGTGGTAGGCAACGTTGGTCTGAAGACGAATCTCCTACTCACCAAGGTACACAAAGATACAGGTAATAAAATTCATTAAATCTATACCATATTTTTTAATGTATAATCAGGTCTCTTATAAATAATGGTTTTTTTATGTCTTATAATGAATAGTTACCATTCTTATCACAGAAAATTTTAGAATACAAATTTGTATTCAAAATAAAATATGGCTGTTTTGTAAATCAGGTATAATATTTTATTCTGATACTGTGACGTATAATATTCTAATAGATTATGACATGCAATCATGTATTCCATCTGTATGCAAATTAGGGCCTGATGATGATAATGATCTATTTAATGAAACATCAATGTAGTAGAACTATCTTTGCAGTTGTAACATTAATTACAAATTTTTATTCACATATTGTCTGGTATTAAAAAAAAAACTTTTTGCTATAAATAATATTTTGGTTGGAATTTGTTACAAGATTAATATGAATTCCTATGAGTTAACTTTCTGTTGTTTATCCTTTTTGAATATTTCTTTTGAGTAGACTTAATTTTAGTTAACACGTTAATTGTTAACATGTCAATTGTAAATTTGTTAGTAAATTTTTAGAAACTAAATAGTCAAAGATGCAGGCTGTCAGCTGTGAAATACTATAATCAGTTTTATATTTGAAATTGTACACAAAGCGAAATAACTTGATACGGATTAAAGTATCGTTGGCTTTTAGATATCTCAGCATAAAAGTCCATTAACAAATAACAGTTGACATTTCACGTACATAAATAATTTATTGTACTATTGCTGACATTAATTAAAATTAGCTGCTGTTTTGGAACCGTTGAGTGGGATTATTTTTTTAAATGTTACAGTTAATGTGATTTATGAAATGTAAATGGTTGAAGCAAGAGATGAAAATGAGGTAATAAATTCGCTAAATCAAACATAAATTAGAAAAATTTAATATACCTATCTTCCCTTTTGTTAGGAATATTTTTGTATACATTCGAGTACATTTTCCTGCCTTTCCTAACATTACAATATTTTCTTCTGTTGACGTGTTTTGACTCCATTTTCAAAACTTAAATAGCACTGTTTACCCAAATCCTGAGTTTGTCTTTATATACTGCTAGCCATGCCCTCACCACATGAAAAATGCAATGTAATACGAAGAAAACTAGATATAAAGAGCATATATTGTCATTTGAATATAAAACAAATTATTCAAGTAATGTTACATATTTGTTTAAAGAGGGTCATACCCTGCAAGAGATAAAAAATACAGTGAAGATTGTACATTATGTTATTAAAGGAAGATATATGAATATTGTAGAAAATGTATAAAGCAAAGAAAAAAATGTAATAAATGAACAAATAAACATACAGTTGGATGTTTGTTTTACAGTTTAAAATTAATAATTAGCTAAACACAAAGAGTCGAGAGTAGGCATGTACCAATTAGGAAGCATGGTCTACTAGTGGTGGAAGCGCGGCTAACACATGAAGATGAACTAAAGGTCTGGGTGAACAGCACTATTTATATTTTGAAAAAGTTGTCTTGAAACCTGTCAACAAAGGAAAATATTTTAATGTTAGGAAAGGCGGAAAAATGTACTCAAATGTATATAAACTAAATAAACAAAAAATTATGGAAATTAACAATTATCTTCCAAACAAACTGTTTAGTTTGCAAATGGTTAAATAACTTTGGTTTCGTAATAAAATATTTGTTAAGTAAAAAAAATAGTACGAATGAAATAAAAACGTTGTATAACTGTATAAAACAACTGTGGCATAATGTTCAACATAAATAAATGAAACCTCTCAACCATAAATAACTTTCTTCTTTTATTTAAAACCTTATGTACATTTCGATTGCATAGCAATCATCCTCAGTTGTAATTTACAATAAATATACTTTATATATTTATTTTCTCTCTACAATAGTATTTTTATTGTAAATTACCTCTGAGGATGATTGCTAAGCAATCGAAATGTACATAAGGTTTCAAAATAAAAGAAGAAAGTTATTTGTGGTTAAGAGGTTTCATTTATTTATGTTAAAAACATTGTAGGTAATTTAATTTTTTAAATAGGAAATTATCAAACCGTAGTAACTTTGAATTAATGCGTTTTAGAAACTATCTTTAGGTATGCAAAATTCATTCGATTTTTAGTGTTTTACGAACTGGGCCTTACAGTATATCGCATTTGTTACTACTATTGTTTCATAAGTAATTTGTTAAGAATTAGTGGAGGGTTGAAATTGGAATTAAACATAAGAAATAACATTAGATTTGATTTTTCCGTTTGTAAGTTTCACTATGTCGTCTAAATTTATAAGATCTTATGTTTTCTACTTCCGATTCTTTTGGCTTTCTATTATTTCTTATATTTCTAATGCTTGGCACATGTTCTGTCTATCTGTTACTCTTTTTTCTCTAACTATATTTTATTTTTATACTTATGTGGTTTTGTGCATTATTTTACTCTGGATTATGTGTCTGCTTTTGGGCTGGAGATTTAAAATTAATTGATTTAATCTATGTTTCTTTTACTATTTATTATATTGAAGCCATTGGAATTCGATTTTTCTATTATAATTTTCAAGCTACTAAAATTATATAAGTAAAATTTGTAATAAAATCTCTTAAGAACAGATTATTTTGGAAATATTTTGACTAAACTTTATATAAAGTATTTCTCTAAGACAAAATTTAGTAACATAAAATTTATAATACAATTTAACATATCTTTTAGTAATGGTAAGGCTTTAACATTTTTATTTTAATAGTGTTCATAGCAAGTTAATCATTATTTTCAGATTATAACGATTTAATGGGTCATGTAGTATATTTGTTTTTTGTTTGCATTATTCTCATTCACCAGACATAGAATTCAAATATAGGTAGATTAAAGGAAATTGTAATATTTTTAATAATATACAAATTAAAATATTTGTGAATTTTCTTGTTAGTGATTGTGGATTCATGTAGTAGGTAGTTCACTCAAAATGATTTCTAATGAAAGAGTTTGATACATGTGAAAGAAATATCTGTTCTTACTCCAATATTTGTCGTAATTGTTGTTATAAATTATGACAACTGTTTAAAATCAGAAAGAAAGGTTACATGAAAATAAAATAAAGTAACATTATTTTCCTTGGCTTCACATCATGTCATTATTTGAATGAAATTGTAGTATAACAATAATATGGTGAAAGATATATTTTTGTTCATAATCTATTTTCTAAGGGACAGCATAATCTTATTTTTAAAATAAAAAACAGTTTGAAAATTTTGAAAAACTGTTTGCTATTGGAATTTTTAAATGCAGTATAACCTCTTGAATTCGTTACAGTAATGACCAAAATCTTCTGCACTGTCACGTAGCGAAAATGACAGACTTTTTAAAAACTAAAATAATTAAATATACCACATTGTTTTCTTGCTAGTGTTATTTTATAAAAATGAGTAACGTACTTTATTTGTAATTACGAACTATGCTACAGGCTACTAGTGTTTTCGTAACGTTGAGTTTTGTGTCCAACTTAAATAATGTAAGTACAACATTAAATACACACATATTTACTCATTTATGTGCTATATTTACCCACAATTACATGTTAATTCAACAATTTCTGTAATTCGTCACCCCCTTCATGAAACTGATGAATTAGAGAGGTTCCACTGTACATTAAAAAATTGTGATCTGAAGGGAAATAAATTTTAAAAGACCTTAAAACTTTTTAAAAAGCTGTATGAGAACTTAAAATTAAAATCAGTTTTATAAATAAATATAAAAGAGAACTATTATATACATACTTACATAATAAATAATACATCAACGTAATATATTGTTTTTTTTTTTACAGTGACAGAGTTTCTGATGCTGCAGAGTCACGATCGAGCTTAATGCAGGTGGTTTAGTCTCCGCCATCAGCAACTTATAACTCTTATTCCTTGTTGGTATATTTTTAAATGTTTTTGACAAGCAATATTTGTAAGTTCTTCATTCTATTACTTTGGATTTGAAACTATATTTTCAACACAGCTTCTCATATAAACATAAGACTGCGCTTCAAAAATTAATATTTTAGTATGTTACTTTAGATATCTGCTTGTATCAAACATGACACTATGGTCCTACGAATATAACATTTGCAGAAAACAGAAACTGCCATAGTTTTATGTATTTAAAACTCTCAAAGAACTATTATTTAAGTTATTTTCAATTATTGTATGGATTCTTATAAATATAGTACAGGTGTGAAAATTAATATCTTTAAATTTCTTTAAAGTTGGAGATTTACCTTAGACAAGGTACCTATAAAATGTTTTAAATGATAAATTCTTGCTTTGGTTAATTTTTTACTGATAAACACTAGAAAAACTCATAAATGTTTTCACTATCCATAAAAGTTGTTCAAATAAGTTTAACAGCCAGAAAGAGATTGTGTTTTATAAGTTTAGTGAAATAAATAATTTGCAAAACAAAATGAGTTGGCTGCGGACATACAGAAGGCAACTGGTGACGGCAACACAACCAAAACGCTTTTTCACAGCATACAGAGTTGAAGGCACATATTCATAGTAAAGGGATAGCAATGTTACTAGCTGGTGATACAGAATCTAGAGGTGCTCCGGTCACGACATGCTGTAAACTTATTGCTCAGTTTCTCAGTTGTCAGCAGAATTTGTTGTGTTGTATATGCGTTTCTCTATCGTATTTAAATAGTTATTATAGTTATTATTTTTATTTGTATTTTTTGTGCTTCTGTTTCTTTGAATAGTCTTTTGTTATACTGCTGTAGTATGTCAGAATAACAAAATATTGCAGGTTCTGGTCATGATTCATGTTTCCAACAACTTCAAGACGATATGAATGATTACAACAAATTTTAAAATCGGCACTTAAACTATAACATTTTTGTTGTTTTTAACAGGTTTGCTACTGCAATGTTAAGAAAATAACTATTGGTATAGACCAGCCGGCTCACATATGCGCTGTACAATTTCTCGTCCTGGACCGACGGCTCATATTTGCGACACTGTTTGTGTGTTACTTTTATACCTCTAACAAATCAGTGGTTTATTTTAACGGTTTATTCGTATCGGACTATAGACATGTCTGATGTTCGTGTAGGACATTTGGTCTCTCAGTTATCAAGGTCAATGACGTCAAAATACTCCTGAGACATTGTTTATTCCTTCGTGCACCATTCTGTTTCATTAGAATCACAAAGAATGTACTCTAAATGGCATTTATCAACAAAGGATGTAAACCTGTTGCAAGTGATAAGTTGGTTTGCAAATATTCTGTTGGCCTACTCTATATGGAACACAAATGTAAACATATTTTGTCTCTGATACAATATTGTTTATAATGTCAGCATCTTTTCCATAAGATATGTAGCCTATATAAGCAATCTGTCTAGCATGACTAGCCAAGACGAGTTAGTTGGGAGTTTGTTCATGTAAGCCTTTGTATGACATTTCTGTTTTCACATGTATATAGTGTTATTTCTAATATATTGCACATCTAAGCCCTGTTTTATGTAAGTAGCAAAATTTAATAGCCTATATACTTTTTATAATTTATTAAATTTTACATACTTTTAAACATTGTTTTTCATCAAAATCATATTTGGTTTTGGATTTGAGGAGCTACACTGTAATGCTTCATAGGCGGGAAGCCCGTAACACGATAAGATTTTCGTGTATAAACCGACCGGCTCATATATGCGCCATCCTAAAAAACACTAAAAACAGCAAAAACAAAAATATAGAACAAACACACATACGCCAAGGGTTTGTATGAAGTATAATAAGTTATTATAACAACTTTCCACTTTTTGTCTGTAATGAAGGCCAGGCCCATGTTAACGTGGCCTGTGTAGAAAGATCGAATTATTACCGCCGGTTCCTCGTTTTAAACCAGACGGCGCATATATACGCCACTCGGTAGCGAACGTGTTAGAAACTAATTTTTATTTCATTGCAATGTAATGCTATTTTAAGTTTTGCTGTTATTCATAAAAAGAAATACATAATTGAGAAATTAACCTTAGCTGAGTGTTATAAATCTTTTTCCAGCTGAAATCGGTTCTCCCAAATCAGTTGATTTTTCTTGATGTTCTCAAATACATGACTTAAGGTAGTTGTATTTGAGAACATCAAGAAGTTGTAACTGGTGATGCTCATACGATAATAATTTTTAAAAATAGTCTGGGTAAATTCATAAATTTCGCACAGCAATGTATTGACTTTGTCTCGCATGTATAATATTATAGGGGTGTTCATAGAATTGTCTTTTTTTGTAACGTTTTTCTAGCTTCCTTCTTAAATATATACAAGAACAGCATCCTTCTCTGACGATGACATAATTGACAACTAAACTAGTAACTTTATATGAACAATCTTGTGAACCGACTATTCTATTAGCAACTCAAGTTTAAGTTGCATTACCGATCACCAGTAGCTTTCTGTATGTCAGCAGCCTTAAAGAATCTGAGTAAATTAAATCTTAGGAATTATTGAAAATTCCAAATACTGAGGCTCTTTTCAACGAGAGCCATTGACTAAAGTTAAGTTACAGAGGTTAAATTGCAGAAGTTAATTTGACAGTGTAAAATTAATTTACTGTTTTTAGATTAATAAAAAAAAGAAACACTGAAATGTACATAACAATAAATTTAATAGAATCGTCTCATATTATAAAATTATTGGCAAAAACCCCTATACCACAAAAATAATAAAATATAATTAATATTACAAGTAATATAAGATTAAACCCTTATGCGCACTTCGATGACCATGTCATCACCAGAGGGCTGTATTACAAAATTACAATTTATAATACAATAATTTACAAACTAGACTGGCAGTTTAGTTCTAGTCTAGAAATGGTCAATCAAGTTTCTAAATTATTGTATTCTAGATTTTAATTTTGTGATAAGACCCCCTGATTATGAGGACATGGACATCAAAATGTACATAATGGTTTAATCTTAGGTAACTTGTAATATTAGCTATTTTTTATAATTTTTGTGGTATTGGGTGTTTTGCCAATATTTGTATTGTAATATATTGTACCACTGTGCTCTTGATATTGTATATACAAAATATTACATTGTCCGAAACATTAAAAATAGTAGTTTTTGAACTGTACCAATTACAAAACAAGAAACAAACTAATAAGTACAAAATGTACATATTCAGTATTACTATAGGTTAAACACCAAGTTGAAGTTTTTTTTTGTCAACTTTACTTGATGTTAAATGATTACTGTATACGGTTTTGAAATATTAAAAAAAGAGCTAGACAAATACTATAGTATGATATACAAAATTTTAACAAAAATTCCTCAATAACTTTTAAAACAGGGGCATTGTATGCACAACAAATTATCAATTGTTAGATACAAATCCCATTTGTTTTCCGATATATGATGTCAAATGTTTTGAAACTGCTAAGTCAAATCATAAATATTTATTTATTCTGCTTCATTTGTACAAAATATTAACTGCAATATAAAAAGTGATTGACAAATATAATAAGTGATTCACCTTTAATTAAAATCGGCAAAATAATGTGAATGATATCACGACCACACAGGTCCTTTACATGATTAACACAAATTTAAAAAATGCAGCTCTGGATGAACTTACTATGCTAGACAGTAAAGGACAGTAGGTCATAGAGTGGTGTGGTCATTTTAGCTTAAAAATTCATTACCACAAATAGTTCCAATTATCTAAAGTTTTGCTGTTGCACACATAATGTGTTAACAATAATTCTACACTATACTGTAAATTTCTTGCAAAACAAATTAGACATAAAGCAAATTATTAACTCACAATTTACTGGGGATTGACTAATATATTTTATGTTTCATACTTAAAAGTATTATTTTAAATTCAAAAGCCACACAGACACACAGAGGTTAGTTTTAGTAACGTATATATACATTTTTTCTTTACTGAACGCTTTCACAAGGTAATCATTCATCACAATTTAATAGAAATCACAAGGTAAGGTCCTATTATGTCGGACATGTGTTACATGAAATAAAAGAATTAAGTAATTATTATGTATAAATTAAAATATGAAGAATAAAATTGGCTGTTGAGTTGTTATATATATTTTAAAAAATTTATTTATCAAGATTGCAAAGAAGCATAATTAAATACTAATTTTAGAAAAAATTGTAAATTTTTTATAAACATTTTTCAAAATAACTTTCTACTGACCTACATATAAATAAAAAACAAAAAAATTATGAAATAATTTACTTAGATTTTCTCCTTAAGAAGTAAAATACAGATGCATTTAAACTTATTTGTGAGGTTACACTATGTTAAAAAGGGTTTGGTTTAAATTTTTATCATTTACTTGTATTAAAATTTAGTATGAATGTTGATAATTCAAAACTATTAGGTATGGAACAAATTATGTACTGCTATTAGTTAGGTTATGTTAGGTTACATAAAATATTTTAGCTTTACTATCTTGTTTATATTCTTAATTAATTTCTTTTTTACATTTTTCCATTTTGTGGGATGTTAACGAGCTGACAAGGTAGAACTTGAGATCACCAAAAGAATTTCTTCTAATCTCCTGATTTTGTTTTATAAATTTCTTTCTTTTTGATATTTTTCATTGACTAGAAAAAATGGCTTATGATGAGTTATAGGTAAAGTAAGATATGTTTCTATAAAGATTTATATGTAAGGTAGGATCATGAATCATCCCAGCACTAAGAGATGAAAGAATCATGGCTTGTACTGGCAAGACTGCTCTCTGATTTGTAGACCTTTATCCATACCAGCATTATAGTGAGAACTGGAGAGTTCGGTTTAATCCATTACCTCAGTTACCTTGAAAATATGTTCATTAACGTAAATATGTTAATATATAACTATAAATGCAAGTGTTTATTTAGGATTTATTAGTAATAAAAGACTATAATTATGATAAAAGAAGAGATTGAAGATTGTATCCAATTATTATCACAATTCTTACAATTACCAAACACACCACACTGCGTTGTTTGGTGTTGGGGTTAGCGTTTTTTTAAGTTGCATATACGTTTTTACACAGACAATTTTTATGATAGTTTTAATCTTTGATGATAAATTGTCATAAAGTATCCATAATTTTAATTTTTATTTATTGTTTTTACATTTAGTAATGTGGGATTATCTTCATAACTTTCTTAGTATATTATTAAATTAGTATTTTTAATATTATGAAATTTACAAGTAATAATAATTTATTGAAGGATGGTATTAAGGTTTTAAGTAATTTTATTTAACTCATTTCGCCGGTCATTTAACCTAAAGTAATGTAACTTGTTTTGAGAAACAGTGAGCGACTTAAAAAAAATGTGTTTCTATAATGAAAATAAGAAAAATCCTTGGGTACAAAAAATGATCAGTTATAAAAGTTTAAGGCAAAATATTTTGCTAATTTTAGTATTATAAATATTTACACGCTATTATTTCAAAATTATGTTACAACTTTGTTAGCAAAATGAGTGTTAGAGTTCTTTAACCAATTCACTTTTCTTTTAGTTTTTCTTATGTTATAATTCATGCTATGTTCAATGTCTATTTTTGTTGTTTGAATAAATGTGGTATATTTGCGAGTCAGGTACAAATATTTATCGAAACAGGCAATGTTTTAATAACGGCTATGTAATCGTCATCAGGCTTTTCATTAACTCATAACACCTTTGTCCATGTGTACTAGCAATAAACTCAAGAGCTTGAATGTGAGTCATAAGAAGTAGCAGATGTAATATTCTCAAGCGCAGTAGGGCTATCATTCAACCCATTCCCCCTACTAGGACGAACATTTAAGCATTCTTGAATTTACCGCTAGTACACATGGACAAAGGTGTTGTGAGTTAATGGAAGCATATATGAGCTGTTTTCATAAATATACTAAGGTTTTGTCACAGCGATATTTTTTAATAGAATGCAGGAAGAATAGGGTCTGATGACCACATCGTAGCTGTTATTGAATCGTCGCCTGTTTAAATAAATATTTGTACCTGACTCGCAAATCAACCTCATTTATTTAAACAATAATGTATGTGAGCATAAATATGATTAATTCTGTTTTCATGATTGTATTGTGTTTATAAAATAAACACACAAACTACTGCCCTAGAAAGATTAATTAAACTAGATATATTAAACTAGATATATTTACTTTGAATTAACTTACAGTATTATTATCTTTTCTTGATTGATAATTATTTGCGGTTATGTAACTTATCTTATTCCTTTTTTGTCCCAGCTTTATAGTTGACAAAACAATGCTAGATGTATGTAGATTAAAATTCATATGAATGGTGATAGAAATATTGATTGTATTAACAGGTATATGTTTTTAATTTTTCTTGTTTAAATATAAAATTCTCTAACAAAGTTATTTTTCTACGAGTTTATCTTGTTTCATGTTACAAAATTTCCTAGCTACAAATAGCTTACTTGAATTGTACTTAACTCTATAAAGTGTCTTGTTCCAAGGGTAATATAACTAGTTGGCTTTGGATAGGCATTTTTTTATCGAGGGTTGTGTTAAAATATTGTATTCAATTTTCCAACCACTTTGTATTTAGTTACAGTAATATTAAATTCTGTCATTTCTGAAATTTAATTTGTAGTGTTTAGTTACGAGATATTAGAATTCTTGGTCATATTTTCTACAGTGCATTGCTTAGTGTTAGCAAAATCATATATGTTTAAGGTTATATATTAGAATATTAAACTTCATTACTTATTTTTCATGATTTATATTTAAATTAGGTTACTTGTTGTGCTTTATAATTTTTAAACCTAGATAAGTGGATTTATAAACATTTATAAGATTAGTTGGTAAACTTTTGTAAAGCAGATTGAAACTTTGTTAGAAAAAATCTTTATAAGAGGTAAATCTGTTTGAAAAGTTAGAACATGAACATGTGCTGCCAACATGTTTTTCTCTTTGTGAAAGTATTTCGTCAAACTACATTTATGTTCTAATTGTAGACAAAACATAATTCAATTGACTTTAATATTTACATTTATATTTTAAGCTATAAATATAAACATTTAATACACTTGTATTTGAAATTAAAGGATTAAGTAATTTATTTGTCACTTTTAAGTAAATTTGACTGTCACTAAATTTTTGTAAGTTAACTATTAAGTTTGATGTGAATGATTTAGTCATTAAAATTTAAGTAAAGATAATGAATGCTTATACTGTATTTTTCTTTCTACAATGTGTTACATTAATTCATAACAAAATGTAGTTGATTTAGTTCTATGTTTAGATTTTACTTTTTGACCTATTTTATTAGCATATCATTAAATTCGTAGTTTGATAATAATGATATTGGAAAGAGATACAGTAAGCCATTCATTAAAAAGAGATAACAAAATATTAATAATCACAAAACCAAAGTATAAGTTATTGGAAGTATTAATGAGTAGAGTCTCGATAATTCGAGGTAGATTCAAGACCCTTTCGAATTCCCAAAAACTTCGATTTCACGGAAATATGTTCCTGTGCATTAGAAAAAATAGGGGTTTTAATGAACCCTAATACTATAAGTAATTAAAATCGCACTACATACCTTTTTAGAACTTTATATAAACATTTCTTGGAATCCATACTCATTTCCTTTGCATACCATATGACTATAAACTTTTCTTGGAATCCAGACTCATTTTCTTTGCATACGGTATTAATATAAACATTTCTTTGAAGCCTGACTCATTTCCTTTGCATGCCGTATGACTCGTATCATGGAAGCCCAACTCATCATTTTCTTTCGATAGATAAAATAGGCTCAAATAGAAGTAGCCTTGAATTTAACTGAAGCTCAAATTATCGGGACTCGGAATATCGAGACCCTACTATATATATATAAATATATATATTTTTAAGGGGAAAATATATTTTAAACACTTTTTAATATAAATATAATATAATTTTTATTAATGTGGTTTTCTACAAAAATGTCAATCTTTTATGACACTCAACAGTTGTAATTAAATGATTCAGCACATTATATTTGCATATACATTTTTCTCATTTAGACGTTTAATCCACAACATTTTGTATATAACTTTTTAATATATTTAGTAAATGTTTTAATAAAATGAGCATTGAGGTGTGTAGTATACTATAGTTTATGCCAATATTTTTATATAAATTGAAATTTAATAATTATTTTGTAATATATTTGCTATTACATTAATTTGTTTTGGCCTATTGGTAAAGACATAAGGTATATGAACAATCACGAGTGTACAAATTAAAATGTTTCAGTTAGACTGATCGGATAGATTAGTGGATCAACGTTTTTGTATTATTATTAATCAGTTATATCGTTGTTTGTTTATATATTCATAATATACTTGTAAGTACTGAATAATTTTGTATATTTTTATTCTACGCCTGGTAATCCATAATCATTCTTATTTTTAAAAATAACCATTTTCTTAATTACTGAAAAGAAGTAAATGTCTTGATATTAAGATAATTAGAGCTTAGCTAGGGAGAACAATTCACAATGGTAAATTTCATTCAAAATATCACTATATACTTGTTTATTAATAAATACAGACTAGTTTTGACAACAATATAGGGCAGCAGTTTTAACCCTTTGATTAGCAACATGTGCCTGCTCTAGATATGGCCCCTGGGAGTAACATATTTCTGAAAGATTTTTACATTTTCCTTTTTTATAATTTTTTTGCTCATTTTTCTCTAATTTTTTAAATTATAGTAAAATTTGTAATTTTAGCTAATATATTTTTTCTCTTATGTTAACCAAACTTTATCTTACGTTTACTGACAATTTGTTTGCTAAAAATTATCTGTTAATCTTTTTTTTGTAAAATATCTCTTCATTGTAAAATACCACACAAACTTCAAAACAGTTTGTAAACACGTGGAAAATATCATAGGGTCTGGACACAAAATAATGGTGACTATGTACTCCATGTACTATTTATTGTCCAGATAGTTGCAAATATTTAACGTAGAATACAGCACACTACATTGGAAAACCAATCATAAACCTTCGGCAATGCTATTCTGAGAAAAATTGTAGAACTTACATACACAGGGATGCCTGCTGGCCGTTGCACAATCTCACGTATGGGTTGTGAATGCTAATGAAAGGGTTAACACTTTTAAGATGCAGAGCCTATCGATAATTTATATTGAAGTGGTTTGATGAAATTTGTTAGTAATGGCCAATCTCTGACAAAGCTGGCATCATCATCGAAACTAGTATGTAGTGAGATTTAGAGTGAACTATATTAATAATCCATTGAGTAACTATTTACCGTTGAGTAAATGGCGGTTTGCTTCTACTCTTAAAGTGCCGATATTAGTGCAGTAAACCTTTGATAGTTTGACACTCAACACTTTGATAGTTTGGATACTTCAACAATGGCTGTGGCCATGTGACAGAGTAGCGATCAGTGCCCTTGACATGTGTAAAAGTTATTGACCAGCTCCAGCTCATTTTTCATCACACTATTATCACTTCCCGCACAGTAGACTGTGTCTGTATGTTTATGAGTATGCATTTAGCTAAACACACTTTTGTGGTATGATACTGTAGTTCTGTTTTAAAAGCGGTTCCTCAAACGAACCAACTGCAGTGGAAGAAATCGTCACTGCTTCAACACGTGTACTGCAAAGATAGGATGTAATCTACCTCCAGTAACTAAATTATAATATATATATAACTTTTAATATTATTACCGACGGTATTACAAATAGTGATGAATAAAACAAGTTTCAGCTCATAAGGCTGCCATTGATGATGTTATCAGCATCTGTCACTATTCGTCGGTGTATCGTTTATCGTAATCAAGATATTACAACATTAGGAAGTCGCGTTTACAGTTGCTGAAGTGTATAATAAAACTTTAAATGTGGTTGTATCAGAAATATAACGTGTTTACACTTTATTTCTATTTACAAAACCGCCCATCACTTACTCACTTTTAACGCCCTTAGATTTCATTGTGGTAAGTGTCAAAACACTTCATGATAGCTTTTTATACCACCAAGTGAATATGTGATTATGTTTCGTGTTGTTTTACCTTTGTACACAAAAACAAGAAAGAAATAAAATACCACTAGTACAAAAAGCCTTTATGGAGTTTGTACATAAGTGTTTGATGTGGATACTAGATATCACAGAGTGTAATGTGACCGTTTACTGTTGAAATTATATACTGTATGTGTGTGTGTGTATATATATATATATATATATATATATATATATATATACATGTATATCTAATCCCTCGCAATGTCCAGATGAATGCTTCCCAACGAATGGCCAACAACATTTTGACCCTTTTTAGCATATAAAAATTGTTTAAATCGCCGACAAAGATTTTTGTTTATTTTTTTTATTGTTACACACATACAAGGGTTTAAATTTAAATAGAACTGTAAAGAAATACAAAATTTTAGTTTTACACACAAATTTTGTGTTAGTAGTAAATAGTCTATTTTATATGCAACTGGCTAAGGGTTAAATAGGCTAATTAAATTGTATGTTCTTATTAATTAAATGTTAAGAAAATTTAAAGGGAAATACTAAAAGATTAGATTGAAATTAATGCTAATGACTGATTCACTAAATAATCTTTTTTCAGTGACTATGCTGTTATCACCATTGATTACTTACTCATTAACCAATTTCTTATCTAATTACAAGCTCGCTGCAGACACTAGTGGGTACAATTTAATTCCTCATGTCAATTGAGCTGTATTTCGCTACAAAAATATTCTCACTTATAAAGCTAAATATTATATTTTTTATAAAGGTGCAATTTTTCTTTATTCCTAATTTTGTACCTTAGTAAGTATATTATTTTTTAATTAATTATTTTGTGTAACCATAATTAGTAAACATGAATTAAAAATTACTTATGGTTTGAAGTTTCCTTTAGATTCTAGGTTCCTACTATTATTGTTCATTTCGTATGTACAGAAGAATTCACTAATTATAAAAAATATCATATATTTACACGTAATAGTTTTTTAAATTTAGAATTTTATTCTATTGTGATAGAGCTTGAGGCACTCTTTTGTCTTTATGTAGTGCAACTGTACAAGGTTCACGCTCATATCCTGTATCGGATTTAATTCCCTTGTCATAACAATCTTTACATACTACAATCGCTACTGACAGATACCGAGAAAACCTACACTGAGCTTCTCACTCCATTTGGCATAACTGGTGAATCGTTGTATTATGTTTGGATGTCTGACAGAAGGTCAATGGACCATAAATATTTTTTAAAATTTATGCTGTAAGTTTTGAGAGTTGATAACTATCCCTTAGAAAGCACAGATGTCTAGTCTTGTGCATGACATATCAAAAAATAAACTTTCTTGAAGTAAACAAATCAATCAAACAATGATGACAATGACTACGTGGGTTAGTCTTTATACCCTCTAGTAATAAATTGTCATGACTTGCTGATCTAGTCTGTAAACCGCAATGGGTTAAATGTAAACGCATCACATATGATGGCAAAATCATCTCAGGAAATATTCGGTTTAATAAACAGGGCTTAATGAGACGTCAATTCTTTTTTTGTTTTAACATGTGGATTACAATTAAAGTAAATTTCACAGTACTTGAAATGAGATTTTTTCACATACGTGAAGAACAGATAAAACCAGTTACAAATCATAACACTCAATCGTATCAGAAAAACTCTACTACATAAGAATATAATCAAAACCACAAATTCTCCAAAAATGAAATAACAATAACAGACCCCAAACAACTGTACACAACTTACAAACATTTTAAATTACACCTGACAAAAATACTTGACATCCAATTTAACTACAATTTACAAAAATTATTTGACATTACCTGAAAAATAGCCTTAAAAGTACACAATCCGGCTTCTTCACCCTATCCAAAATGGCTCACCTTATAACTCACCTTAAACAATCTCCAAAAAGTATTTTAATTTTAATCTTTGGTAATGGAACACGTCTCCTGAAATGGATGTTCATATATAGTCAAAAACCAAATGCTACTAAAGACATGTTTACATACTGATATATGAGTCTATAAGTGTAAAAGAGTTACACAATTTGGATATGCTAACAATATGCTTAAAATAAATTAAAATTAACTGTTTGTTTTTTGAAAATTGTAATTACGATTGAGTATTTACCCCAAAGCTAATATATGCAGTTTAAAAGCAGTTGAAATCTCTAAAGAAATTATATACTTATGTTATCTAGGTTAAAGTAAAATAACTTGACGTCCAATTGCATTATAATTTACAAATATTATTTGACATCTGAAAAATTGCCTTAAAAGTACACAATCCAGCTTCTTCACCCTATCCAAAATGGCTCACCTTATAACTCACCTTAAACAATCTCCAGAAAGTAATTTAGGGTTTGAGTTGATAATGGAACCTATCTCCTGAAATGGATGTTCATATATAGTCAAAAAATAAATGCTACTAAATACATGTTTACATACTGATATATGTTAGAGTCTATAAGTGTAAAAGAGTTACACAGATTGAATATGCCAACAAATAATGTAGTTAAAAAATTAAAATTAACTGTTTGCTTTTAGGATTGTAATTAAGATTGAGTATTTACCCCAAAGCTAATATATACAGTTTAAAAGCAGTTGAAATCTCTAAAGAAATTATGTACTTATGTTATCTAGGTGAAAGTAAAATAACATCAATAAAATTGATATGGAAATAGAATTATATTTGAGAAAATGATGACAAGTAATATAAGCAAAAAAATTTTAAAGTAATTTCCTACTTAGATCAACAAAGAAAAATATTATTTCAGCTACTTTTTATTAAATAATTACAAATAATATAAATAAAGTAACATAATCTATACATTGAAACAGCTGTTCTACAACATAACCTATAACATAAAATCAGCTGTTATATAAAATCATATGTTATCACTTATTTTAAGCCAAATTGGACGAAATAACTAAATTGCATACCTTGCCCCTTTTGTGAAAAGTTTTTCTCCCATATAAACTGAAATGAATTCATTATTAAATTTAATTAATATTTGAAAGTAATACTAACATCAAGTGTCATCCACTATAAGTTTAAAAAAATGTATTTGAACTTGAGTGGATGAATAAAAAGTATTTTATTAATGATTGAACATTTGAGCAAGATATATGTAAGGAGAGTGGAAACTAATAGCAGGAATTGAAAAATAACATTTGATAATTGTTTCAGGTTAAATAATAATATACATTAAAATTAAAATTATAATGCATTATGTCTATCAAAGTTATTTTTGTTTGATGTTTGTATAACTTGGTATATTTTGTTTGTATACAAGTAATTTTTAAAGAGATAAAAAAGATAATACATTATAATGTACACAATTTATATATCTACAAATATATAATCAATTTTCCTTAACGACTGTCTAAATCCCTAATACAAATTCAGCATGCTAACTTGCCATTAATCTCCCATTACTTCAGTAATGAAGTCTTACATTATTTCCCTCATTAGGATTAAAGTTCATTAATTAAGTAAATATATTTATCAACTCTAATCTATGTATGAGTACATTATTAGTTGATACACTAAGTGTTTGTATCTCGTTTGGGAAAAGATTTAAATGGGGACTATAAATATTTTAATAGCCCAATGTAATTTTTTTGTCTTAGATGTTTTGATTGGAAAAATAATTGTTCCTGTAATAGAACCAATACTAGTTTTATTTGTATGTCTTTTATATATTGAATTGAACTTTTAAAAAATGTCGTAGGAATGGGCGCCCATATGAAAGGTTGTAAAAGGGCTGGACGTGAAGGCATTGCGTACTAAAAAATTCAAGTTTTAACCTTGTTTAACCTATTACTATTTATTAAGTACTAGGCTTCGTTATTTAATGTATAAAGAGAATAGACGCATTAATCTAATTAGGTGTACTGTTTATTAAAAAAACAATCGTATGTAAATATTCAGGGAAAACATATTGTTTGTATATAAATATTTTAATCCTAAGTAAACCCTAACAATTCACCAATTTTGAAAATAACATGCTTGAAAAATTCCACTGGTTTACATATGAGGCTTATTTATTTATTTGGTTTTTTAAAATTGGGTGTGAGCTAGGGAGGGTGAGGTTCAACTTTCACCACAAATATATAGACCAATAATATTCTGTTTCGACTGTATGTGTACAAAACATTTCGTTGTTGATTTTATAGCTACAACAAATTCTATAGGGTAAAATTTCAGAGAATACAATTTAATTTTATCTTTGAATATATTCCCTCATTTTGAGAACCACAACAGGCATCTGAAACACTCATCCTCGTAAAGCAATTTCTTTCCAGAGAATCTGATTAGGTTTTTGCCCTTTCGCAGGTTTACAATTTACTACTGTATCTATATATACATTTCATTTTACTTGTTAGTAGCACCATTTCAAATATAGTTCACCAACTTTAATTTAATAGTTTAATTTAATTCATATTAGATATGAGTAGCCTAATAATGTAAAATATTTTTCAGTATTTAATGATTAGTCAGTATGATTTTTATCGTCTTTGTTTAAGGTATGCATATAAAACCCATTGTTACAGGATATAATGATAGAGGGTGATGATGACATAACTAATGCTGATTGGAGTATCTGAAGTAGGACTTCTCTAACGAAATCATACAAATGTGTGTTATCGTTACATCCCCATTGTAAAAAGAGAATTAAGGATGGGTAGGAGGTAGTAGGGAGGACCCAGGAAAGGACAAATCTTCCCCTGGGACTGTGGAACAGGGAACAATTGTGGCACCACTTGTACAGGGTCAAGTACCTGAAGTAAACCTATTTTTCAATGCCTTCTATTAGCCCACACTCTCCTCATGTATATCTTGTACAAATGTTCATCTGTTAATAAAATACATTTTTATTCATTCCATCAAGTTCAAATGCATTTCTTTTAACCTATAGTGGATGACAATTGATGTTAATACAGTACTTTCAAATATTTGTTGAATCATTAAATTAAAAATTTGGGGATCTAGGTCGGATTCGAACTGAGTATCTTCATGTTCATAGTCCAATGCTTTGCCACTGAGGCAACTTTCACATATTTAGAAATGTACTTCTCAAAAATGTAGGCCTATATGAATTTTACTTTTGCCCCCATTTGGTTGTCGTCATATCCTCCATTGGACAACCTTAAACTGATGCCATGTTACCACACAATATCATAAATAATGCTTAAGATTAAAAATGAATGAGAAGAATAAAATAAACGAACTGGATTAACGGTAACGAGCCTTGCTTCATAAACAGACAATGCAAAAGAAAAGGGAAAAGAAACTACAACACAACAAAAGCGACGAATAAAAGAAAGAGTATAAAAAACATCAAACAAAAATAATAGTCCAACACTATACATAGAAAAGATAATTGAAAATTGCAAGGATATACGCTTTCTATTTTGCCACTTAATATCGTTATTCTGACATTTAATTTGTATTTATATTAATTCTAATTATAACATAAAAAGAAACTAAAGCAAAGTTTTTCTTTGTTGACTTAAGTAGGAAGTGACTTGAAAAAAAATTATATTACCTGTTTATCAGTTTATAAAGACATATCTAACTGTTACTCCTGTTTATAAAAAGAAGGTATATGGGAATAAATAGATCTTAGGCAAGAGAATGATTCCTGATACTAAGAATAGGGTCATGGTCAGGGGCGTAGCCAGGACGATGGTTTGGGTGGAACCTCCCTGGGGAAATGATGAACATTCTCATCTCTAGAAATCATATTTTATGCTTATTTGGCATTTAAAATTACACCATTGTTGGGTCGTCGGAAAGCTGTTCTGCTAAAAACCTAGCGCTGTTTTTAGGTTAATGATTTTTGCTGAAATTAATAGGTTTTAGTGGCTATGCCTCTGGTTATGGCATCTCTCATCAGTGTAATTACTTGAGGTAGACCTACTCTTGCGCAGGGGAAGAAAGGACTTTATCTGCTACCTAGAATAATATAAGAACTATTTATGTTGTAATAAATTATTTGTCGGGGAGTAACATTGACTGAGGATTGAAACGACAGAAAATAGGGAAAGGACAAAATATTACAAGTCAACTATATTTATTACTATAGAATAGGGCCATAATATAGTAAAAAACAAAGAGACGCCATATTTAGAACACTGGTGGAAAGTACAGTGACTTACGGCTCTGAAGTATGGACAGTGAACAAGAAGATACAGAAACAAATAAATGCAATGGAAAACACTTTATGGAGAAGATGTAGATACACATTACATGATCATATAAGAACGGACAGAATCAAATAAATAATGAGTATAGAGACATCACTTACAGACACCATAGAAAGAAAGCAGCTCTCCTGGTACAGTCATGTGAAAAGAATAACGGATTAGAGAATAATTTTAAAAACTTGGAAATGGATCCCAAAAAGAGAAGAAGGAAAGGAAAGGAAGACCAAGGAAATCTTGTTATAATGGGATTAAATAGCTATGAGCCGAAGAGATATAGAAGAAGAAGAATATTCATGGCAAAACAAGAAACAATGGCATTTAAATTGCGTTAAACGACCAATAATGCAGTAATAAGGTTTCTGGAGATATATGTACGTTATAATTAATAATATCTATACTATTATATAAATATCTAATGGTGTCTGTCTGTCTATTTTTGTGTACGTGTGTGTGTGAGAGAGAGAGAGTGTATGTGCATGCGTACGTTACTCAATCACGTTAAAACTACAGAACCCATTAGGCTGAAATTTTACTTGGACATTCTTATGGTCCCTGGTTAACACATGGGCCAATTTTTGTTTAGAAATTCCATCAGGGCCCTGCACCACTGGCCTTGAGAAATCCCTTAACACTGAATTATCTATACTCCATTATATACTTGGCTTAATCAGCTGATAGTAAACCTGTTTGTAATAAATTGTAAAAGTCACTTTTAAACACAGTTAAACAGGTGATAGTAAATCTTTGTTATTGTCCATCTTTCAAGGTTGGTTATATTTTACAAATGTTATGCTACAAGAAAAAGCTTTTCCTTTTTTTGGTTTTTCAAGACAATAATCTGTAAGTTTATAAACTATAGTTTGTGTTGAGAAATTATATGTTAAATTATACTGTATAGTGAAACTAGTTTTTATTTTGCAATGGCTTGCTTTTGGAATATAAGATTATGATTTTTAATTTACTTATGTGGAGACTGTCCTTATTATATTATGGAATGTAGCTACCAATGTTAAAATTGTATTTCTATTAATTTATTTTCCCAATTAGTTTTAAAAGAAAGAATAAAATTTGAGACTCTGCGAGTTTAGACCTTTTATGGTATAAGATTTCAATATGCAATATTTATAATTTGATGGATTTTTTATGTTAATATTATTACTGTAGCAGGCTAATATTATGCTACAGCCAAATTATAAGTAATTAATACGTAACTGAGTGAATACTTTTGAACTTACTTGCTTACGTGTTTCGAAAGAATTGTTTTATTGACGAAATCGATCAGCTGCTGCCAGTGATTGCTTAAGGTTGCAGACATATGATTTATGAGGGTGTTGGGTTTGCCTAAAGCAGGCTGTTTACTATATAATTCTGCAAGGGTTAGTTTATTTAATATTTCACTGTAGTGGTTAGCTTATTTCAAAATCTTTTGTAGGGATTAATTTATTTCAACATTTTCTGTAGTGGTTAGTTTATTTCAACATTTTCTGTAGTGGTTAGTTTATTTCAAAATTTTCTGTAGTGGTTAGTTTATTTTAAAATTTTCTGTAGGGGTTAGTTTATTTCAGAATGGTTTGTACGGGTTAGTTTATTTAACATTTTTTGTAGTGGTTATTTTATTTCAAAATTTTCTGTAGTGGTTATTTTATTTCAAAATTTTCTGTAGTGGTTATTTTATTTCAAAATTTTCTGTAGTGGTTAGTTTTTTCAAAATTTCCTGTAGTGGTTAATTAATTTCAAAATTTTCTGTACTGGTTAGTTTATTTCAAAATGGTCTGTACTGGTTAGTTTATTTCAAAATCGTCTGTCTGGTTAGTTTATTTCAAAATTGTCTGTCTGGTTAGTTTATTTCAAAATGGTCTGTACTGGTTAGTTTATTTCTAAATTGTCTGTCTGGTTAGTTTATTTCAAAATTTTCAGTAGTGGTTAGTTTTTTCAAAATTTCCTGTAGTGGTTAATTAATTTCAAAATTTTCTGTACTGGTTAGTTTATTTCAAAATGGTCAGTACTGGTTAGTTTATTTCAAAATTGTCTGTAGTGGTTAGTTTATTTCAAAATTGTCTGTCTGGTTAGTTTATTTCAAAATTGTTTGTAGTGGTTAGTTTATTTCAAAATTGTCTGTAGTGGTTAGTTTATTTCTAAATTGTCTGTCTGGTTAGTTTATTTCAAAATTTTCTGTAGTGGTTAGTTTTTCAAAATTTCCTGTAGTGGTTAATTAATTTCAAAATTTTCTGTACAGGTTAGTTTATTTCTAAACTGTCTGTCTGGTTAGTTTATTTCAAAATTGTCTGTAGTGGTTAGTTTATTTCAAAATTGTCTGTAGTGGTTATTCTGTTTCAACATTTTTTGTACTGGCTATTCCATTTATCATTTTTCTGTACCGGTTAGTTTAAAAAATTATCTATAGTGGATAGTTTATTTCAACATTTTCTGTACTGGTTAGTTTATTTCAAAATGGTCTGTACTGGTTAGTTTATTTCAAAATCGTCTGTCTGGTTAGTTTATTTCAAAATTGTCTGTAGTGGTTAGTTTATTTCAAAATTGTCTGTCTGGTTAGTTTATTTCAAAATTGTCTGTAGTGGTTAGTTTATTTCAAAATTGTCTGTAGTGGTTAGTTTATTTCTAAATTGTCTGTCTGGTTAGTTTATTTCAAAATTTTCTGTAGTGGTTAGTTTTTTCAAAATTTCCTGTAGTGGTTAATTAATTTCAAAATTTTCTGTACAGGTTAGTTTATTTCTAAACTGTCTGTCTGGTTAGTTTATTTCAAAATTGTCTGTAGTGGTTATTCTGTTTCAACATTTTTTGTACTGGCTATTCCATTTATCATTTTTCTGTACCGGTTAGTTTAAAAAATTATCTATAGTGGATAGTTTATTTCAACATTTTCTGTACTGGTTAGTTTATTTCAAAATGGTCTGTACTGGTTAGTTTATTTCAAAATCGTCTGTCTGGTTAGTTTATTTCAAAATTGTCTGTAGTGGTTAGTTTATTTCAAAATTGTCTGTCTGGTTAGTTTATTTCAAAATTGTCTGTAGTGGTTAGTTTATTTCAAAATTGTCTGTAGTGGTTAGTTTTTTCAAAATTTCCTGTAGTGGTTAATTAATTTCAAAATTTTCTGTACTGGTTAGTTTATTTCAAAATGGTCTGTACTGGTTAGTTTATTTCAAAATCGTCTGTCTGGTTAGTTTATTTCAAAATTGTCTGTCTGGTTAGTTTATTTCAAAATGGTCTGTACTGGTTAGTTTATTTCTAAATTGTCTGTCTGGTTAGTTTATTTCAAAATTTTCAGTAGTGGTTAGTTTTTTCAAAATTTCCTGTAGTGGTTAATTAATTTCAAAATTTTCTGTACTGGTTAGTTTATTTCAAAATGGTCAGTACTGGTTAGTTTATTTCAAAATTGTCTGTAGTGGTTAGTTTATTTCAAAATTGTCTGTCTGGTTAGTTTATTTCAAAATTGTCTGTAGTGGTTAGTTTATTTCAAAATTGTCTGTAGTGGTTAGTTTATTTCTAAATTGTCTGTCTGGTTAGTTTATTTCAAAATTTTCTGTAGTGGTTAGTTTTTTCAAAATTTCCTGTAGTGGTTAATTAATTTCAAAATTTTCTGTACAGGTTAGTTTATTTCTAAACTGTCTGTCTGGTTAGTTTATTTCAAAATTGTCTGTAGTGGTTAGTTTATTTCAAAATTGTCTGTAGTGGTTATTCTGTTTCAACATTTTTTGTACTGGCTATTCCATTTATCATTTTTCTGTACCGGTTAGTTTAAAAAATTATCTATAGTGGATAGTTTATTTCAACATTTTCTGTACTGGTTAGTTTATTTCAAAATGGTCTGTACTGGTTAGTTTATTTCAAAATCGTCTTTCTGGTTAGTTTATTTCAAAATTGTCTGTAGTGGTTAGTTTATTTCAAAATTGTCTATCTGGTTAGTTTATTTCAAAATTGTCTGTAGTGGTTAGTTTATTTCAAAATTGTCTGTAGTGGTTAGTTTATTTCTAAATTGTCTGTCTGGTTAGTTTATTTCAAAATTTTCTGTAGTGGTTAGTTTATTTCAAAATCGTCTGTCTGGTTAGTTTATTTCAAAATTGTCTGTAGTGGTTAGTTTATTTCAAAATTGTCTGTCTGGTTAGTTTATTTCAAAATTGTCTGTAGTGGTTAGTTTATTTCAAAATTGTCTGTAGTGGTTAGTTTATTTCTAAATTGTCTGTCTGGTTAGTTTATTTCAAAATTTTCTGTAGTGGTTAGTTTTTTCAAAATTTCCTGTAGTGGTTAATTAATTTCAAAATTTTCTGTACAGGTTAGTTTATTTCTAAACTGTCTGTCTGGTTAGTTTATTTCAAAATTGTCTGTAGTGGTTAGTTTATTTCAAAATTGTCTGTAGTGGTTATTCTGTTTCAACATTTTTTGTACTGGCTATTCCATTTATCATTTTTCTGTACCGGTTAGTTTAAAAAATTATCTATAGTGGATAGTTTATTTCAACATTTTCTGTACTGGTTAGTTTATTTCAAAATGGTCTGTACTGGTTAGTTTATTTCAAAATCGTATGTACTGGTTAGTTTATTTCAAAATTGTCTGTCTGGTTAGTTTATTTCAAAATTTTCTGTAGTGGTTATTCTGTTTCAACATTTTCTGTACTGGCTATTCCATTTATCATTTTTCTGTACCGGTTAGTTTAAAAAATTATCTATAGTGGTTAGTTTATTTCAACATTTTCTGTACTGGTTAGTTTAGTTCAAAATTTTTTTTAGTGGTTAGTTTTTGAAGCGGGTCGGCTTGAACAATGAAGCAATTGTTTCGAAACGCGTCCACAAGTTCAAAAGGTTTCTACTGAGTTAAGCAATAATAATAATTTATTAGTGAATTCAAGACGATTACAACAATCAACTTCAAACTATTTTATTTAATAAGATGAAAAATTCAGTTTGATAAATTAGCCTATAAAGTACATTACACTTCTAATTAATAAAATTAAACACAAAAACAGTTTTTAAACTACGTATAAATATGACATAATTACTGTAAAGTTTCGTGTCTGAAGGATTGAGACAGAACTTTATAAATAATCAATAGGCATTGCCATCGTTTATATAAAAAGACCGTAATGCGACACGCCTGCGATTACTTGGGAATGTTTGTTCAGGCTGGTTGCGTCGCCTTGTTGACAGGTTTGCTGGTAGTACTGGGAGACAGCCAAACCCACCGACTCGCTGATGCCTACTTCAAGTGGAGGAACGTAGGTGCAGTCAACGTGCTCTCGTGCTCTGTGCATGGTAGGCCTGGCTTGTAGATTCTTTACTCATGTGTCGTCAGTTGTTTTTCAGTTCCTTCTATTAGTTTACACTCTCCTGATCACTTACACTCTAACATACTTAAACAAGAGTCTTACTTGGTATATATGCGAGTTAACTTTCGAGGACTAATTACGTGTCCTCATTTTCGAACATCAACGGAGTCTAAGTGCTCCTAGTAGATTAGCCAGGGGTGTAAGATTTCCGTTGCCTCATGGTATACCGGAATTGTTCTATTTTCGGATTCACAGAACTGTGGAAAAGTTTTAGTTTGTCTTGGGGTTAATTTTGTCTATTAAGTTGAATATATTATCGTTTTTTAAAATTTTATTTGTAATTGTTCGCTTATGATATTATGTTCGTGTTTATTAATTTGTAGCTGTTCCCAGATTATTATTTACAGGCCTTTCTGTACTCTTTTATACTAGATATATTTTTTCTAATGGGGGGAGGGAATGTATGGTTGTTTTTATGGCGTGCGTGGTAAAGTTTGAATTGTAAATGTTTGGTTTAAAGTATGCCTTGAGGTAATCTTTATATCTGTCTTTTAATTTCTTTTTAGTTCGGCCAATGTATAATTTGTTACAGTGTGGACATTCGATTTTATTTATTCCGTTATAAGTGTAGGACATACTTTTTCCGGTTGGTTTATTTTATTGATTATGCTTCCTGTATTTTTGTAAGTTATGTTAATATTATTATTTTTTAGTATATTAGTTATTCCTTTTATATTGTATCCTGTGTATGTGAATGTGGCCCATTTCTTTGTTGTTTGTGGTTCGTGTTTAGGTTGTTTTAATTTAGTTAGAATTTTAAATTCATAATCTATAGTTTTTTTATTGTATCCATTTTTGGGCTATTTGATATATTATTTGTTTTTCTTTATCTTCACATTTTAGTGGTAGTTTTAACATTCTGTATAAAACACAATATCAAGAGCCCAGCGGTACATTATATTACAATGAAAATATTGGAAAGAACCTCAATACCACAAAAATAATAAAAAATAACAAATAAAACAAGTTACTCAAGATTAAACCCTTATGTAAATTTCGATAACCTACATTCGATCACTCTAGTATCACTCTAGTTTGTAACTTCTTGTTTGCTAGGTTGTAAGTTTGTTATAAGACCCAATGATTATGATGGCATGGTCATCGAAATGTACATAAGGATTTAATCTTAAGTAACTTGTTTTATTTGTTATTTTTAATTCTGTATAAGAGTGAGATGTAAGCAGCCATTTTATGTTGTGGAGGAGGGATAGAGTAGTTTGGAACATACAATCTCGCTGGACCGGCTTAATGTAGGGAAAAGCTGGACGACCGAGAGGCATTTTTACGACGTAATAAGCCCCTGCAGAGTTTAGGTTATACAATTATACATTTGTGTGTTGCTGGTGTACGTTTAGGTTTGTAGTTAGACAACAGTAATAAATTGGGTTATAATAATACACAGTAATGAGAGTTAAATGTAAATATCAGTAAAGTAGGTACTGTATCTCGATTGTAACAGAATACAGAGCTTGGAACACAGTGATAAATCCATTAAAACATTAGACGTTTGTTCAGTCAACTATTGGCAAACGCATAAAGCAAACCGTAAATAAATAACGTTATTTATTTAAAGACGCACTAAATTATAAATAGAATATACTATTGCTACACAACCTTTTTGCTTTGCCTTAATTTTTTTTGTTAGTAAAAAAAATCTGTACAGTACAAACACGGTCTTTTACAGTAGAGTAGAGTAAAAACAAACATTGCATTACGTTGATAAAGAAATTAAAATTCATAAATGATGAGGCGTACAATCATCATTGAATAAAAACACGGCGTATTTTCTTTGTTGAATAAAAACACGGTTGATACGTGAGCTGTTTTATTGAAACGTTGGCTTGTGCGTGGATTTCAAGAGGTTCTTGATAAGAATTTGGGAATTTTTTTAACACATCTTAATTAATTGTTTTCTAAATTTTATTATCATTGACCATTACGTTTTTTAGTGTGCTTATAATGTTTTAATTTCATTATTTGTGTTGATTGTTAATTTGTCAGTATTATTAACTTAATGTATATTGTGTTTTATTTTTTTATTGTGTTATATTGTGTATATTAATTTTATTATGCATTTTTAGACGTAAATGTTAATTCTGTGAATTGTACTTGTAGGCCTGAATGAGGATAGCAGTTTAGTTGCAGAAACGTTGCCGGATTTTTAAAATTAAAAAATTCTTGACTTACGTATCAACCGTGTTTTATTCATAAAAGTCATACAACTAATATTAAAAGTATCCGTAAGTCTCTGCTGGAATAGATTGGATGTCTAAAGTGAAATATCTAAAAATAATGTAACTGCTGGTTTGTCTTACTGTACATTACAGAGTGTCCGGATTAAGGGAAGGCCGGATTACAAGGAGTCCGGATTATAGGAAATACCGACGAGCGAGAGCCGAACTCTCGAGATTTTACTGTAAAGGAGTGGGCTGCAAAGTGGGTTTATATTTATATGGCGATAATTAATTCAATTCTCAACCACTATTGATAGTTTGCTATTTTAAAAATTATTTGTTTCTTATCCGCAATGTGTTTTTAAGTTTAATATTTTAATACTATGAAAGTCAGAGTTGAGGACTTTGTCAGGTATTACCAACATTTCAAAATTGACGTAACTCAATTTAACAATTTCTGAACTCTCTTTAAGAAAGTGGCGGAACCTATGTTTAATGCATAAACAAATCAATCCTAAATTATAAATCCTAAAATCACACAAATCCTAATTAAATAAATCCTAAAAGGACAAATACACACATGAGATAAATTTTAAATCAATTTTCGTTACAATAAATACATCTATTATGTTAAACAGTGCTGCCATCTTCAAAAAATTAAAATTTTTATTAAAACTATTGATTAAAAATGAAATACTTTTTTGTAGAAGAATACAATAGTTTATTTTTGCTAAAGGTTTCTAAAACAATTATTTAAATTGTTTTTGTTTAATTCCATTTTAGATTTTATTAAAACTAAATTACCGAATCGTTTTTATATTTTTATTTCCCCTTATTTAAAGGTAAATAATTGTTATTTAATGCAACCATTTTATTTACTATAAATTTGTTTAAGCAGAATGTACTTCTATTACCAACATTTGCTCTACTGTAAGAAGAAATCAAAACCTGGCCAGAAAAGGAAGATCTCTTGCAATTCCTTCCATTAGTTCACACTCTCTCTTCATAGATCTTGTTAAAATTTTCAATCTTTAAAAAAATACTTTTTATTAAGTTCAAGTTCAAATAAATCTTTTAAAACTTGTATTGGATAACACTAGATGTTAACATAGTTTTTTCAAATATTAATTCAATAATTAAATATATTTAATTAATTTTAGTTTTATATGGGAGAAAAACATTTAACAAAAGGGATAGGGTATGCAATATAGTCATTTCGTCCCATTTTTGCTTAAAATAAGTGATAACATATGATTTCCTAAAACAGATGATTTTATGTTTTAGGTTATGTTACTTTATTTATATTAATTGTAATTATTTAATAAAAAGTAACTAAAATATATTTGTCTTTGTTGATCTTAGTAGAAATCTATTTTAAAAAAATTTCGTTTATATTACTTGTTTCTTTGTAACCACAAGTTAATTGTTAACGAACATTTTCAAAACTTAAAATATCGGCAAATGATCATAGTTTTATCAAGCAATAGGCTACTTGAGCACTGCTAAATAGTGCAATACAATTTTGTGTATAGTAAACTTATATAAACTGATAACATAATAATTATGATTAGAATGGAGTGAACAGAGTAGGGGCTGAATGCGATTCCTGCCAAGAGGTTGAAATCTATGGCTCTAGTGACGTCAGATATGATGTAGCAAATAGGATATACCCAAGTGTTACTGATATTGCCAGGCACAGGACATTATTTTCACAGGAGAGTATAATGATATCTATAGTAATACGGGGCTGATATTAGACACAAAAATTCTTTACCTAGTTCAAACCGACTAGCACCCTCTGGTAGAGGTACTTGGTCTGTCTCACTCAGCCTTACCAAGATCACCCTGTAGAGCTTCATAACGGTGGTATTCACTAGATGGGTGGTGCCAAACCGGCAAAAATATTCCAATGATGTTTTCGTTGCTTGAGAAAGGGTTGAAGTGGTCGGATGGATAGTAATCACGTAGGTATTTATTAGGAATATACTGTGGTTGAATTTAATAATAAATACACAAAAATCTCTTAACCACAAAATTTCTTTATTATACCCTTATGTACATTTCAGTTACCAAGTAACCATCCGCAGAGGGATAACATAAAAAGTCTTTGTATGTTATGACTCTGAGGATGGTTACTTGGTAACTGAAATGTACATAAGGGTAAAATAAAGAAAGTTTGTGGTTAAGAGGTTTTTGTGTATTTATTAATCACGTAGTAGAGTCAGGAAATCCCAGAAGGGTTGCTTAAGTGCCCCTCAGCACCTACACTAACTGACACAAGCCAGTTCTCATCTTGAAAGTCACGGTGGGTGTTGCTAGTGGCAGACAAAGTGTTCGATGTTTTCTATGTTGAGTGAGTAATAACCTAACCTAAAACAATCTAATCTAACCTAACCTAACCAAACAATTATTTCTATAGTTTGTTCATGTGCGTTCCCGTCGACCCAGTTCGAGCTGAAACCCACGTGAACCATAGGACCAGTTCGACAACCCTACCTGGGGGATTACCTCAGATCGGCTGAACTTGACTACACCCTGCTAAATAAGAAGTTCCACCCATTAACACCAAATATACAACAAAAAATCCCCACACACACAAACAAAACAAAAACTAAAAATACTTTTCTAATAGACTTTTAAGGAATATTTTTTGCTTCCCATGGGAAATACTAGGAAGTACTTAAAGTATAAACTAATAAAATTTATTATAGCCATATATACGAGTACTTACAAGAAAATGAGAATCATATGACAATCGCCATTAGTGATCAACCCCATTTGCTGGTCAAAGCTTTGGTACGCCATTAGGGTGATTTCTGGTTCCACTAACCTGACATTAATAAACATCACGGACATTCAGGTATTTTATGCAAAAAGAATAATATTATAACCCAATTATGGGGTTTGTTCCTTTACGTTCTTTTGGAAGTAATTTTCGAGAAAAGATAAGAACTCGACACGCAATCTGTGCCTTTCATGTCCCTATAACGGCAGGAACGTTGTTAATGTGTATTCGAATCTTTGAACAGTCGATGCCTACGTTTCAGGTGGAACTAATTTTAATGAATTCTTTTTATAGACAACAATAAGACACGCATGTTTTGCATCGTATTCTTTGGAGAGATTTTATTCTTTTGTTTGTAATTTCATACAAATTATTTACATTTCTAAAGTAACATTGGCGTGTTGAACAACGCTTCGTCTAATGTGTGTAGCAATATAGGGTTAAGAGATTAGCAAGGAATGGAGCTAAATATGTCGAATTACCCTTTAGGGGTAATAACTGATCCACAATAGGCCTTATTCTAATCAGGATATTATCACGTCCTTATCTTAGATCCTTATTTCTATATAACCTTACAAGGTGTGTAACGCGACGACTTTTTATGCCCCTGATAGAGAGCAGGTTACCTTTAGGTAGATGACCTTGCAAACTTGCCACAATATCTCCCCTATAACCAATGCCAGGGGGTTTGCTGCCCTGACCTTAATCCTATCTATGTTTACAACCCTTTATTGTCCTTTATATGTGTTAATAGCCACAATAGCCTTAAAAAGAAATAAAAATATAAATAATAACGACAGTCGTATAGGGAAAATTGTATAAGCTGGCACTTGGGGGCTGGGGGCCTTAGCGAGAGGGGAGGGTGGAAGTGCTGGCAGGTCATTTCAAAAACATCGACCCTTGGACTTCCGCTGATTGTTGCCACATTATTTTGATACTAATTAATACTTTTTAATATATAATTAAAAAGTAACAAATGTAAACAGGAGGTTCACGGACGCGTGCTATAGGACTGTGTAAGGTTTGAAACGGAAAGGCCGCGATTTATGGCCCCGATAACTGATGACGACAGTGCGTGTTGTTTTATAGACGACAAATTCGCAATTCTAACTAAGATTCAAGAGTTTATTATATTTGACCTGTACCAAATTCTAACTAGTCAGTTTGTATAAACAAACATAAATTATCCTTGCTTGTTGTAGTCATCTTGAGTTCACTGATTAAATTATAAGCAATTATTACGTAACTGAGTAAATACTCTTGAACTTACTTGCTGACACGTTTTGAAACAATAGTTTCATTGACGAAGGCGATCCGCTATTCAATGAAACGATTGTTTCGAAACGCGTCAGCAAGTAAGTTCAAAAGTTTTCACTCTATTACGTAATGATTATTTGTAATAAATTAACTGTTAAATAAGATACGATCATCTAGATTCTAGAGTGAATCAATTAGGATTTGGACTGGGATAATTAATCCCATTTATACTAGACCTAACCTAACCTAACCTAGCAGTTTACACTGTTATTTTCGTGTGGTACCGAACCGGTTTGATGGTCAAAAAAAGTATGCTTAAGGAAGGGTCACGGTCGAATTGGTCCGATGGTTAGTAAGAAGCTGGTAGAATCAGGAAATCCCGGAGGGATTACCTAGGTACCCGTCAGCATTCCAGCCCCCAACACTCCTGGCCACAAGCCAGTTCTCATCTAGATAGTCACGGTGGGCGTTACTAGTGACCAGAAAAAGTATTCGATGTGTTCTATGGTGAGTAATAACATAACCCAACCTAACCTAACATAATCTAACCTGACCTAACCTAATCTAACCTAACCTAACCTAACCTAACCTAACCTAACCTAACCTAATCTAACCTAACTTAATCTAACCTAACCCAATCTAACCTAACCTAATCTTACAATTATGTCTGTAGTTTGTTCATGTGTGTTTCCGTTGAACCAGTTCGACCTCCCTACCTGGGTGATTAGCACCGGGCTAGGCTCGCTTATCCGAAGTAAACATACTAATTGCATTATCTTGTAAAAAGAATTATAACAAAAGGGAGGTGGATTAGGGAGGTGAACTAAGAATAAACTTAATGATCTCCTGGTACTGGAAATATGGCAAGAAAATGGCGTCGCCTGGGGAGCTTCGCCTACCTGAAGCATACCTGCTCTTATCTAGGGAGAGGCAGGAGTTTATCCGCTACAAGACTTGATCAGTGGTGTCATGTGTCACAGCTAAAATAATAATACTGACAATAATGTCATCTAAAAGAATAAAAAGATGAAATGAAAACACATCTGTATACATCTGCAGTAATGTATAAAATTTGAAATGGTAAATAATACATTGTCCGTTTAGATTGTCAAACCTCGAGCATCACTTACACTGATTTCCAAATATCTCATCCTCTAAAATAGATTTAATAGTTGTAAGAAAAGGTTATTTTTATATAAAATATTTTTAAAAACACTGAAATAATTCTTTGTTTCAGGAACGTACAAAATGATGCGATACTTGATGCAAAATCAAAAAAACCAATTTCGAGTCGCAGCCTCTGGGCTTACGCTTGACCATTCCTCTCAGGCGTTCCTGGGACTCATGTCTGTGTCTCATTACAGACTTGGCGTATTCCTCGACTACAGCTGTGAACTCGGCAAGGACATCATTAACCAAGTAAGTCTTGGGCACAGTAATATTAATAAATATAGTTTAAAACCAGAGATTAAAAATAGGTTCGTGCACTGAGGTCCACATAGTAGCAAGATAAATAAAACAAGTATTATAAACAAAACTACAAAATATCTCCTACTTAAATCAACAAAGATAACTTTATTTTAGTTTTTTTAAAATTTTATAATTACAATTAATATAAATATGTATATACATATGTTAGAATAACAATATTAAATGGTAAATAGAAAGTGGATTTCCTAGCAATTTTTCATTTTTGTTTTCTACGTATGGTGTTGGACTATTATTTGTGTTTGTTACTATTTGTACGCTTTTTTCGTCGCTTGAATTATGTTGTAGTTTCTTTTCGCATTGTCCGTTTGTGAAGCAAGGTTCGATACCGTTAATCTAGTTTGTTTATTTATTTTACCCTTTTCATTCATTCTTAATCCTAGATCATTATTTATGACATTGTGTGGTAACCATGGCAACAATTTAACATTGTTAAATGGAGGTTTCAACGACAACCAGATAAGGGCAAAAGAAAAATTCATATAGGCATACAACTTTGAGAAATACATTTATAGCTATGGGAATGTTGGGTCAGTGTAAAAGCGCTAGACTTTGAATATGAAGATACTCAGTTCGAATCCGACCTAAACCCCCAAATTTTTATAATTTATTAAATACTCAAAAAAACTGTATTGACATCAATTGTCATCCACTTTAGGTTTAAACAAATGTATTTAAACTTGATTGTATGAATAAAAATGTATTTATTTCCGACTGAAAATTAGTACGATATATATATATATATATATATATATATATATATATATATATATATATATGAATCTAAAAATAGAACTAGAGAGCTCGCAGTTCACAAAAACCCTGTTCAGTATGCCCGAGGATGGAGACAAAACCAGTCTTTGAAAGTACCCGCATAAATACCAAGTAAGATTCTTGTTTAAGTACATAAGTGAAAGTGATAAATATATATATATATCAGGAGAGTGTGAGCTAATAGAAGGAATTGAATAAAGAACTCTGCAAAGTTTCTAGCTTAAGGCGACCGAAGCTGTGCTCTGTATGTGAAGGGTTTTAAAGGAATGGACAGATTTATAGGTGTTTTAAAGGGTAGTAAAAGATCTGGAAAGGATAAACTATTTCCTACTCTTTGCACATTAACAATATACACTCCCTTATTAATATTGAACCATCTCATCTGATGACGTTTCAGCTATGAACTAAGCTGGACTAAATAATAAATATTTGTAAATGCAACTGAAAATGTTTTTTACCTTATGCTTTAGATAATTTTAGTAGCTTGCTTTGTTTACTATACACTTGTAAATCCACTTTAGTGTTGATTTTAGGCTATTGTAATGAGATAGCCTTATGAATGGTTATAAAGTATCTATAAAGGACTGTAATGGCGACGAAAATATTAAATCAAACTAAACAATTAAAACTAAAAATATTGTAAACAACCCCAATACTACAAAAATTAAAAATAAATAATTGATAATACAAGTTACCTAAGATTAAACAATTATGTACATTTCGATGACCATGTCAACATCATCAGAGGGTCTTATTACAAAACTACAATCTAGAATACAATAATTTACACACTACAGTGACTAGTTTCAAAAGGTAAATCTAGCTTGTGATATATTTTTTTTCTAGATTGTAGTATTGTTATAAGACCCTCTGATGATGAAGATATGGTAATCGATATGTACATAAGGGTTTAATCTGAGGCAACTTGTATTATCAGTTATTTTTGTAGTATTGGGTTTGTTTCTAATATTTTTATTGTGATATATTGTAGCACTGTGTGTTTGATATTTTACAAATCACATAACTTGTTACACTTTAGCTCACGTCATTGGTCGGAATTCTGTCAATACGTCTGAAGCATTTTATAAATAATTATAAGACACGCAACATTTAGGTTATGTTTAACTTAGAACAGCGCATAAAGTATTAATTGCAGGTATGTTCCAGAGTTCGGAGAGACACATGCTAAACGCCAGCTACTCGTGGTTAATATGGGGAGAAGACAAGAACGCTCTGCTGAGTTTGGGATTCCTGAACTTCGGCCTAGACAGCGACGCTATTCTCGCATTGCCTGACGGGACACTTTGGGATCTATATAAAGTTAACTATACAACCGGTCTTAATGCTACTCAAGCGGGCTACTGGAGTAACTCTTTGGGGTTAAATATTTCCCTCAAGGGTACGAAGGTGCAGCACAGATCCAACTTTCATGGGATTCAGTTTAAAGGATCTATGGTGGTGAGTGTTTGATAAACTTGTTTATTTCGGGCAATTATTTAAGAAATTATGTTTTTCCAAATATTTAAACAAATTTATAATTATAAAGGTTGATGTTTATTACTTAATGGATTTTATATGATTTTAGACATTGGCATGGAGATACATATAGGAGATTGGAGATTGTCATGTAGGTTGGAGAAAACTTTGAGCTTAAGTTTGAAATAATTATAATAATAATTGTTTTAAATAAATAACTTTATAATATGCATTATAATAATTAATATAATAATATATACTGTATGAAAATGCCATATATATATATATATATATATATATATATATATATATATATATATATATATATATATATATATAATTTAAAATTTATTTTATATAAATTTAGCATAAAATTTACTCATGAATTCGAATAAAAAAAATAAACTAAATTATTTAGATATTATAATTACTAAAAGCAATGAAAAATTTGAATACAATATACAGTATATATAGAAAACCAACGCAGACAAATCAAATAATACCGACACATTCAGACCATTCTTATAACCAAAACATGGCAGCGTTTTATAATTTACTACATAGAATGCACAAAATACCAATGAACTTGAATGATCAAATAAAAGAGAAAAATATAATATATCAAATTGGATTAGAAAATAGATATAAAAGAAAAACTATAGATAAATTAAATAATAACATAAAAAGAAAACAGGAAATTAACAATAACTTTATAAATAATACAAAAGGAAAAATTTGGACAACTTTTACATTTACTGGTAACCAAATAAACAGAATACAAAACTATTTAAAAAAACGAATTTACAAATTACATACAAAACTGATAATAAAATAACAATTTTATAAACAATAACAATAATCCAAATAATATGGACGAAAAAATGGAGTATATAATATAAAATGTCAAACTTGTAATAAATTATAAGTAGGACAAACAAAAAAGAAATTAAAAGAAAGATACAAAGAACATTTAAACGCTTATATCAAACCAGACATATACAAATCAAATTTAGCTACTCATTGTATGAATAATGGACACATATTTCCTGAAATGGAAAATATGAAATTAGTAAAAGAATTAAACAAAGGGTTAAAGATGAATATATGTAAAACATTAGAAAGCATAAAGTTAAAGACAAATTAATTGATGAACAGATTCAAGTGAGATCAAGGCACCAAACTATTTATAAGGTCATTGATGCTATGGAAAAAATTACATAAAGTGCAATACTTAAAGACATGTGGTTGTTTTTAGAACATATGATTTAATTTTTGTAAAAATATTTTGTTACATAATTATTTTTCCTGAAGATGCTGGTACTGTTTTATCGGCAAAACCTTTGAATAATATATACATTAAAAGTATTCTTGTATTTGAAATATTTTAAATTTATTAACTATATTACAAGAAAACATATCACCATATTTAACATATTTAATATATATATATATGTACATATTAAAACAAATATTTCATCTTGCTTTTGCTTGAAGTAAAACTATTACATTCTCCATTAGCAAAACATGCCAATGTCAGTAGACTGCTTTAGGTCGATTTACAATTCTCCAGTTCAGAGCTCCCTCATGAATCAAATGGAGTTTCGTTAAATCCAAGTTTCTAAACTCTGATGCTAAAGACTAAAGGGCGGTTGACTCTATCGAAGGGTGATTTATCCCGCTTTCATGGAATTTCTGCTAACCTATGTTAATTTTCTGCTTCTTTAACAACAGCATTTACAAAACTGAAAATTTCGCGACTCCTTTTTCTCGTATTTGTTAGTCTGTAACTCTCTTCAGGTTCAACTGTCGTACACCTTTCTAAGTTCTGCAGTACTAAAGGATACTTTGTTAACCTCATCATTCCTCTTAGAATTAAGGT